>ML787717.1:539472-557181 GCA_009831015.1 Picea engelmannii
GAAAATGCAATAAGATCAATCTTACTATGGGGGAATATGTAATGAATAGTCCAATGATTTCTATACCCATGGGTGGTGCAGATGTTGTACTATGAATCCAATGGTTACAATCATTAGGAACAATGGCTTTTAATTTTCAAGAAATTTTCATGAAATTTTCATTGGAAGGAAAAGAAATTGAGTTACAAGGTATCACAGGGAAACCCGGTAAGGTGATAATCTCTAACGGCATGACAAAATTATTGAAAAAGGGGCATCAAGGAATTATTGCACAACTATGTTCACTATATGTTCAAACATCTAAGCCAACTATTCCTCAAGATCTCCAAAGGATCATTGATAAGAATTCCAAAGTATTTGAATATATTCCCAAAGGTCTTCCACCCACTCGAAATCATGATCTTGAAGGTGTCAAGGTAGACCCTAACAAGATTAAGGCCATGATGGACTGGCCAATTCCCAAAACATTGAAGAATCTTAGAGGATTTTTGGGTTTGACAGGTTACTACCACAAGTTTGTTCGGAAATATGGAAGAATAGCAACACCTTTAATGGAACTAACTAAGAAGGATGCATTTTCATGGACTCCAGAGGCAACTAAACCTTTTGAACAACTTAAAGAGGTGATGTGTAAAGCTCCTGTCTTGACCACTCCAGACTTCACAAAAACCTTCATTGTGGAATGTGATGCCTCGGGAAATGGAATTGGTGTTGTCCTAATGCAAGAAGGAAGGCCCCTGGCTTTTGAAAGTCAACCACTCAAGGCAAAGGACTTACACAAACCCATTTATGAGAAGGAAATGATGACAATACTACATGCATTGAAGAAATGGCGTCCCTACCTAATACGTAGGCACTTCAAGGTCAAAACAGATCATGATAGTCTTAAATACTTCTTGGAACAAAGATTGTCTTCAAAAGAGCAACAAAAATGGGTAACCAAGATATTGGGTTATGATTTTGAAATCCTTTATAAAAAGGGGAAGCAAAATGTTGTGGCAGATCCACTCTCAAGAAAGGATGAAGATGTTAAGGCCTTTCTCTGTGCTATCTCGATCATCCAACCCAAATGGATAATAGAAGCAAGGGATGAATGGAAGAATGACGAAAAAGTGTGGACTCATTCAAAGGTTGTAGCAGGATTCTAGTGCATCAGATACATTTACATGGAAAAATGATTCACTATGGTACAAATATCTCTTATATTTATGTAAGAACTCCCAACTCAAACAAAAGGTACTATTGGAATTGCACACCTCTCCAGTAGGAGGGCACTCAGGAACTTTGAAAACCTACCATAGAGTCAAGAAAGATTTTTTTGGGGATGGACTTAAAACTGATGTTCAAAGGTTTGTGGAAGAATGTTTGGTTTGCCAACAAAATAATGTGGAAACAATTAAGACCCCAGGTCTTTTACAACCATTATCCATCCCAAGTCAGCACTAGGAGGAGGTTTCTTTATGGATACCACCCTCCTTCCATCACTTCTTCTCTAAAAGAAAAATCTAAGGTTCAAGCAGTGGAAGATCACATCGAGAATCAACAACAAGTTCTCCAAATATTAAAGGAAAACCTGACCATGGCACAGAATCACATGAAACAACAAGTAGATAAACATCGTAGTGAAAGAAGTTTTGAAGTAGGGGATTGGATGTTTTTAAAAATACAACCATACAAACAGATGTCCCTCAAGAAAGCCAAGAAGGATAATAAATTATCACCAAAGTACTATGGCCCTTATAAGGTGTTGCAAAAGATTGGTACTATGGCATACAAATTGGAGTTGCCTGCATCTTCATGACTACACCCAGTTTTCCATGTTTCATGCTTAAAGAAGGTTATAGGCGACAAGATCCTAGTTCAAACTATATTTCCAGAACTTGATGAGGAAGGAAAAATCATATTGGAGCCTGAAGCCATCACTGACACAAGAATTCACCAGCTAAGGAATAGATCCATTTCAGAGTATCTCATTAAATGGAGGAAAATACCGGCTAAAGATTCCACTTGGGAAGATGAGTCTTTTATACATAAGCATCCAGAGTTACTCAAGCATTGCATACAACACTTGTCTCAAGGGGAGGGGCATGTTAAGCCTTAATATTGGCTCACTACCCCTTAATTGGGGCATATTATATTAGTAATGTTATTTTATTTATGTCGGCTTTAGGCCATTAGTACCTCCTAGTCTCCTATATATACCAAGGAGACATTTTCATTTTGAATCATGTTGTACTTGAACATTTAAGTGGGGTAAAAGGAGGTTGCCTCCTCGAAGAGGCTTATTATCTGAAATTATCTCTTTTTCAAGGCGTTGAGTACTTTTTCTAAGGTTTTTCTATGCTATATTGATATTTGGTTCTTAACATAGTAGATCCTTTTGTTGAGTAGGAGGTCTTGTTGAGAGACTTTTGCGATCTTTGAAGATCGGATGTAGTGGAATAATAATTGTACAGTGCGTAGCACTAGACCTTGCAAGAATATGAATAGAGAGCCCAAACGACAAATCTTTGTGGATCTAGCCTAGGAGGGGGTGAACCAAGGTATATCTATGTCATGTGTATGAATGGTTTCATTTCTCACTGTTATATTTGAGTTAACAAGCTTTATGATGAATATGTTAATTGATAAAGGTTATATTATTGCACACTAAGGAAAAACTCATGAAATCTGCAGAACAAAACTAAGTAAGTGAATGTCATAACTAGTGTTAGATATGAATCTTATGTTACATCAGATGAATACCTTTAATTAAATACATGTTTCTATAATGGTTAATGAAGTCTTATTGGAATATTAGTGTTATTGTTCTAAACTAAGATCTAATGAGGGTTTGAGGGATAATAGAGAGTAGATCCAAGGCCTATGAGAGAGAAACGCATCCCATCCCATGGTTGCAGACATATGAGTCCTGCAACCACCCATTGAAGCCATCTCAGGTGAGACTATGTAGTGCACTTTGTGCACTGTGTTTCCTTTTGGTATCCAGAAGGGTCGATGGTCACAGGTTTGTTGGTAATCATGTAGTTAGAACCAGGGTCAGCCCACAAGTAACCAACAATGGTTTTGTTTCTGGTTGGAACTCAGAAGATTAGACCGAAAGGGATGTATCACATAGTATAGAGCGAGGGCTTAAGAAATGGAATGTTTGTAGGTTGGAATCCCATGAAAGCAAATATTGAAAGATGGTTCATATTTCAAGAACTAGAGTTTTCTCATAAAGATAATAGAATCCCTAGGTTTAATCCAAGACAGTACTTGGAGAGATACATTGTCAGTGAAATATATGAGAGTTTATTTAGTGAGTTTCCCACACTATTGTAGGATTATATAGAATGATTGAAATATACCCATATGACAAATAGAGTTAGATTGGTGGAGTGGATGGAAGAGAATATCGCGTGGTTGAAAAGGGTGAATAATAAATTCACGTGCACAATAGATTTCTGGCTAGACAACATTGTAGTGAGGTATATCAATGAGTTTGCAGTAGATACATCAAAGTATTACATTGTAGCAGAGAAGGAGTTTCTTAAGGGCCCAAGGAGAAGGTACATCAGGTCATTGTACACTTCGATCAAGAGATTATTGCATGATAAAGGGGTAATAACCATGGAATCAGATAAATAGACTACCCTACATGCCTGGGGGAGTTAGGAGAAACATTGAGGAAGGTATGATATGGAAGGGGAAATGGATAGATGCAAACACATTAAAGACAAATATCCAATTATGATGGATCAAGAGGAGATATAGGATATTCCCTTGAAGGCAGGAATGATGTGCGGCGGACGACCCTACTAGTATAAGCTCAATAGGAAGAGAAGGAAAGTAGCCGAGAGGGAAGGCTTGGGGAGTGATAAGGAAGAGGTAGAGGATATTCATGTTGTGGAGCACATTGAATAAATATTAAGCACCACATACAAAATAAATACTAGAGGAGTGAGATCTCATGAGGAATAAGATACCCCTATCCATATCAGAATCAACGTAGAACCTACAACCCCATGTACGACTAAAGCATAAAGAAAGAAAGAGTTGTTTAGAGAACAGGTGATTGACAGTCAGAAGAATCGAGGAGATTAGAATAGAAGTGAGGGTACAAGTGGAAGTACCCGCAAAAATATAGGTAGGGGTACAAGTGGAAGTACTAGTAGAAAAACTAGTGGGATTTCAAGTCCGAACAACAATACACAGACAATAGTACAGTGTGGAGAAGGTAAAGCACATTCGACAATGGAAAGCATAGATCCAACTATAAGATTACCAAAGTTTCATGGGGATGGATCAAAATACCAAGAAAAGTTCATATTCATGTGTGAGAGAATATGGGAAGCGAAAGAGTCACTCATGAGGCGGAAAAAGTAGCGCATCTACAAATAACATTCATAAACCACTCGCTGGATTGGTATATGATTATAGTAGTAAAAAATACACAGGGTGTGCCAAGAAAAATAGCAGAGATCGAGAAGGCATTGATCATTGATTTTCAGAGGCAGAAATCAGAGGATCAATTTATGAATGAGATGATTGAGGTTAGACAGAAACCAAGATATTATGTATCGGACATCGATCAGAAGTTCAATACATTGAAAGGTAAACTGAATTATCCCATTTTTGACATGCAACACAAACATTTTTTTATAAATTCTGTGTTACCACACTTTAAATATCCATTGAGACAACATACATTTCAAACCCAGGCATAGGTACTGTAAGAAGCAATGCAGTTAGAGGAGAATCAATATACGCAAACAGATCCAACTATTGAGGAGATGAAGGAAAATATGAATAAATGGATAGTGCAATTAAAACAGAAGAAAAGTAGGAAGAAAAGAGAAGCAGTGTGGTGTACCTTGTGAAGATCAGAGGGGCATAATAAGAATGAGTGTATGACATTTGCACAGTACCCAGGAGTAGGGATGCCAAATCCATTTCCTATAGGAAGGCCTTGGTGTGAAATATGAAAGACACATGGGTATGATCCTTATCACTTCCCTATGATGCATAAGTACAAGACAAAACCGAAGATTACTTTCTGTAACTTTTGTAAGTCATGAGTAGGAAATGGAGACAAAAATTGTAGAACTCTAGATTTAATGAAGGAAACAACCTCAGATACATATAGGATGCAGGATGAGTTGATGGAAAGATATAATACACCACATTTTGGAAATGTGCAACAATTTCAAGAAGTGCCACAGTTTCAGCAACCCCCACAGTATAATCAGGCGTCACAGTATCATCAACAGAACATGGATCCATAGGGGAATAGAGGAGTATTTAGAGGTAGAGAAAGAGGAGGAATGGACAAAGGAAGAGGGTTTGTTATCTTCCATAGTTTTCAACAACAAGGAAACTAAGCCAGATATTTTCCTCAACCAACAACAACATGTATGTATTGTCGCTCAACAGATCACATGACAGAAGAGTGCCCAAAGTTGATGACAAAGATCCAGGAGAAGAGGAATCTAAATAACCAAAATGTTCATTGGATTTCTACATAAATAAGGGATCCATGGAGGAACATCAATATAGTGACTAGAGAAGGAGTGAAGACATGAGAAGATGCAAGGGATCATAAGAAGGAATCTTAGTTCTCGATTCAGAAGAATACTCAGCCACAGCAACAGTTTGATGCACAGAAGGAGAAGAAAACCTTCAAAGAAGCAAAAAATGAGTTCTTGAAGGAGAATGAGCCTCCACATAAAATAATGTGTAGAGGTATGATACTCCTATTTTTGACTTGCCTTAATCTTTGGATCATACTTACAAAGGAGAGAAAACAGAGAAAGTAAGTAAGTTAAAGAATTTCCTGGAATCTTGATTTAAATTACTCAATGATAAGAATTCCATGGAATTGTTTAAAAGTATGCTTGAACAATATATCATAGAATAAGGGGTAGGGACATAACCAAAGAATATTAATCAAGTCCATATAAAGAAAAGAACTAGCAGAGAGTTCAGATTGAATGCAAATATAGGAGACTTTAATATGGGAAATGTTATCCTAGCCCTAGGATCATATGTCAATATTTTTCTAAATGAGACTTGGGAAGCAATGGGAGAACCTACACTAGGGTATTCAAATATCCAAATAAAGCTAGAAAACTAGCAGAGAGTGATTCCCATATGTATATTGAATAATAAAATAGTGGATCTAGATCATGTGCGCACCACAATAGATTTTGAGGTAATGGATATGGTGGTTGAGTCTATACCATTTCCATCACTATTGGGAATTGATTAGGCCTTTGATAATCAAGCCATAATTAATTTAAAGACTAGAAAGATGATATTTTAAGTTGGGAACTTTAGGGTAGTATCACCTTTAGATCCCTCAGATTGTGAAAGATATGTAGAACCTGTCCCTGATAGTGTTCTAGAGGATTATGTGAACCAGATGTATAGGACTACTACGCAAGAGGAAGACTATGTGAATTCAACTGCAGATGGAGTAGTCAGTTGGAGGAGTATCAATTCTGACATGTCATATTCATATACTGGAGTATAAAATTGGAAGCAAAGATTGCATGAAGTCTCTACTAGGAGGTGCACCATAGTTACACATGCAGTAAGATGCATTGGGACAGAAGTAAGACAATTTCCCACATTTATTGAAGAGGAGGATCTAGAAAAACTCCAGACATATTTTGAATCAAAGGTTTTGGATAGTCATATATTATTATTGTTGGATATAGAACCGAGGGACGCACCTGCACGATTGTGGGGTTCACATAAGAAGGTAATTCAAGACTGGTATCAGTGTAAGTGACTCATGTGCATAATATTTGGAAGGAGTCAACAGGATAGACCCTTAACAAAGTATGATGGAAGAGGGAACCCAATACCTCACATAAATGATTGTGTCATTATTTGAATATTGGTACCACCAGGGGAATGGATGCATTAATTATTCATATGTTAGAAGGGATGCCTAGTAACTAGTACAAGGTGGAGGAACTGCACAGATAAACTGTGAGTTGGGGCGCAGTGCAACAAAACTTTATTAAGACCTTTCCATTTGAAAGTGAAAATCCATGGGTGGATCTAGCATGAAAGAGGATAAAAATAATATATTTGAATAATATAGTGTAAATATAGTAACAATATGCATGGATTATATAAAAGAAACACTTGACCAGTTAGTTTACTATTATCAGGTCGCATAGGAAGAGGAAGTAAAAGAAAACCCACGCGACATATAGATAGTAAAAGGGGAAGGGGAAAGAGGGTTGGAAGGACCCATGTTGCAATCAGAAGAGTTCACTGCGCCTATGAAGATTAAAAAGGTCAATATTGGGACTGAAGAGAAATCCAAGATAGGAAGCATTAAAGATTACTGGGACAATGAGACAATGGAAAGGATAGCTGAATTATTGTGTGAGTATAGTGACTTATTCCCATCTACATTTTCAGAGATGAAATGGGCAGTAGGAGAACTTGGAGAAATGAAGATACGCCTCTGACCATATGCAAGACCAGTTAGATAGAGACCATATAGATTAAAACCCATCTATAAGTAGAAAGTTAAGGAAGAAATTGACAAAATGCTAAAATCGGGAATCATAGAGCATGTGGAAGAATCAGAGTGGATTAGTCCAATGGTGGTCCAAGAAAAGAAGATTGGAGGGATTAGGATATGTTTGGATCTGAGGAAATTAAATGATGCATGCCTACATGATCCTTTTCCTACTCCATTTATAGATGAGGTTTTAGAGAATGTGGGAGGACAGTATCATAGATGGATTTTGAGGTTACCATCAGATCAAAATTGCTTCATAGGATAGGTAAAAATGTAAATTTACAACATAGTGGGGTCATATTAGTACACAATAATTCCATTTGGTTTAAATAATGCACCAAAATCATTTTCCATAGTAGTAGTAGCTCCATTCAAGTATTTTATACATAATTTTTCAGAAGTTTATTTGGATGATTGGACAGTATTCAATTTATTGAAGCACCATGTACAAATTCTAAGGTTAATGTTAGAAATATGTAGGCAATGCCAGATTTCCTTGAACATTAATAACTATATATTCAGTGCAACATTTGGAATCCTACTTGGAAACATTGTATGCAAACAGAGCTTCATAGTAGACCCTGCAAAGATTGTTGTTATTTTCAATTTACCACTGCCAAATTCACTGCGCTAGTTGAGAGAAACATTAGGCCACATATGGTACTATAGGAATTTTATAAAGGGATATGCAAATATTACTGCGCCCATGGAGAATTTACTAAATAAGTACATCAGGTTTTAGTGGAATGATGAATGCCAATAGAGCTTAGACATACTGAAAGAGAAGATGGTGACAACACCAATTCTAACCTTTCCAAATTGGACAAAACAATTTCATGTGCATGTGGACGCTTCATCTATTGCACTTGGAGTGGTATTTGAACAACCAGGTGAAGGAGACATTGATCACCCAATATATTTTTCTAGTAGAAATTTGTGTGAGTCTAAGAAGAACTACAATACTATAGAAAGGGAAGGTTTGGTTATGGTATATGTCATACAAAAGTTCAAACATTATTTATTGGGTCAAAATTTTAATATGTTTACAGATCATTCTTATTTGAAGTACCTAGTTTAAAAGTCAGTGTTGGGGGGAAGGATATGTAGATGGTTGTTATTTTTTCATAAATATGATTTTGAAATCATTGTAAAACCAAGGAAGTTCAATGCAGGAACATATCATCTATCAATAATTACTAATGGAGAGGAGCCAAAAAACTTGGAGGAGAATTTTCCTCATGCTAACTTATTTTTTGTTCATATTGTTGATGATTATTTTGCTGACATTGTTGGATTATTGAGCATGGGAATGGCTCCCAAGGAATTTACTGTCGTGTAGAAAAAATAGTTGGTAGTCTGTGTTATAGACTATCAGTTGATTGCAGGTCATTTATACAAGTTAGGTACATATGGAATATTGAGAAGATGTGTGATTGAGCATGACCTCTCCATGGTGTTAGCAAAAGCACATGAAGGCATAGTTGGAGGGATCTATGCAGGAAATCCTACAACATAGAAGGTGTTGTGTGTAGCATTATGGTGGCCTACAGTACATAAGGACGCATAGGAATACTGACAGACCTGTGATGTCTTTCAGAGGGTGGAAAAAACACCCAAAATGGATGAAATGCCACTTATACCTCACATGACTTTACAAGTATTTGAAAAATGGGTTGTGGATTTCATTGGACCCATTAATCCACCAGCAAGGAGATCAGGAGCTAGATACATCATCGTTGTGATAGAACACTTAACCAGATGGGCAGAAGCAGCCCCAACAAAGGATTGCAGTGAAAATTCTCTTTGAGAACGTGGTGACCAAATTTGGATGTCCTGGAATTTTGTTGAGTGATAAGGGAACTCATTTTATTAACAGTACAATTAGAGCTATGAAAAAATAAATCGAGATACATCATCAGAAGAGAACACCTTACCATCTCGAGGAAAATGGTACAGTAGAATATTTTAACAAGATTCTAGAAAATGCATTGACAAAGATTTGTAATGTGAATAGGGATGATTGGGATTTGAAGGTATCAATATTGTTATGGGCTTACAGGACTACATGCAAGAAGCTTACAGGATAGATACCATTCAAACTTGTGTATGGGCAGGAAGCAGTGGTTTCACTGGATTATTTAATACCTATTCTACACATTGCAACAATCACCAACATGACAAAAGAAGGTGTTTTGCAGGAAAAAATGGATTAGTTGATGGAGCTGGAAGAAGACAAAATTTTAGCAGGATTTCACCAGGAGGTACAGAAAGTGAAGGACAAAGATTGGCATGATAGGCACATAAAGAAGAAAATATTTAAGGAAGGAGATATAGTTCTCCTATATGACAATAGATATCTACATCACCCTGTTAAGTTCAAGATGAATTTGTTTAGGGCCTTATTAGGTAGAGGCCATCAAAAATTGAGGTGTTGTGCAATTGAAAGATCTTACAAGGAACAATCTCAGAGGACTAGTGAATGGCAGTTGACTGAAGTTGTATCAAGACGGTCGAACTAACAAGATGAGGTAAAAACAGAGAGAGAATGTATGATTGTACATATTATATATAGTGGGTGTTAGAATAAAAAGACAAAAATACATAAAAAGAAGAAATATAAAAAAAAGAAAAAAAGATTGAAGAATATTAAAGGGTTTTTGATGTAATAGATTTGTTAGAATTAATAGTGCGCCATAGAAGAACTAGTGTTGAAGACACTGTGTGTTGGACAATAGTTGATAGACACAAAAAGTGGAGCACGTAGGAAAAAGTGCAAAAGTGAAAATTGTCAGTGCGAAACAATTTTCAGTACAATGTCCTGCTATAAAGTCAGAAAATGGTGGAAAAGTAATCAATTTTGTTTTTTTCTAAGGAGAAGAGTGAAGAATGAACCCTGAGAACAAAAGAGTGAGAATTCGTCATAGAAAGTGGATAATTAGAGATCAGTAGTCTAGATTTTAGCAAAATGTCGCCATCGAGAGTTGAAGTTCCAAGTAGGGTCGGACAAAACAAAAGAAACAACACTCGGGTGATGCAAACAGGGACATACGACATGCCAAAAATCATGGATGTCGATGAAATTCATACTCCAGACTATGATCATATGACCATGCAAGTGGAGGAGGAACATAACCCATCCCAAGAGGCTGGGAAGCCTAAGGAAGACACAGAAATAACCGAGTCTGATGCGTCTAGGGGAAAAGGGACACAACATGAATAATGTGCCATGGGTTCAACATAGTAGAGCCTAAACCCAAAAGAATAAAAATAAACAGAGCACGAGGATGTACTCAAGGTCGGGGTGTCCTCCCCTCAAGGGAAGAAGAAAAAGTAAGATGAAAGAAGTGCGCAAGGCGTACAACACGCACAAGCGAAGTTGTAAATAATGATGCCACAAATCCCATAGGGAGTAAAGGTCGATGATGAAATGGTGGGAGGTGTAAACACCATGAAATACTCATATCATGACATTGCATATGTCGTCAAATTCCTAGATTTGGCACAACAAAACTACATGGACTGTAAAGGAGAGGGCCCATTAGGTGTGCCATGTTGGAACCTGTGCAGTGGATTTTAGGACTTTACAATAAAGGGATCATGAACCTACTAGACATATCGCATTTCAGGCATGGTAAACACATCAATGGATGTGTGAAACAACTCCTAGAAAGGGTGCAAGGAGGAATTTTATCGATGGATAGGATAGTGCCTATCAATGTGCACTTGATCGCAACTATCAATTGGATACCTACAGATGGGGAGAAGCCATAGAAATACTTAAAATATAAGACATAAGAAAATACCATCTCCAATGAGATTAAGGAAAAATATGGCACAGAGAGAGGGAATAGGAGGATCTGGATTAGTGACATCAATGATCTTGCGACAAGATTTTCCACAATGCTTCTAGGCTGAAAATGGTGCACAAGTGTAGGAAGGAAGAAGTGTTAGAAAGAGTGGTAGCATTTGTAGCACAACGTGCAAAGGAGATATCGATGAACTGGGCCCCATACTTTCTCAATTCTTTCCTAGAGGATTGTAAAGACACAAAGGATTGGGGCTCTGAGTTCCACTACTCATGGTTACTTATCATCATTGGATTGATAGGGTAGTAAAGTGTGGTGCAACTTGCTACACTTCTCTTAGGAGCACAACCGACCCAAAGAGGAAGAAGGAAAACAATGACACTTTTGTGTAGTACTTGTCAGAGATATAGGATTTAGTAGTCAGTACCTGGAGGATTTCACCAGAGATTGTCTAGGAGTTTGGATAGATAGAAAATTTCCAGGAAACATGCCATGGAATGTGGGTGCATGCGAAGAGGGACCCAACCAAGGAGTGGCTACAAATGAGCTACTTCATGAAAATGTAGGACATACATATGGAGATCTAGAAGTGGCCCGATGAATGGAAAGTGCTCATGATTCCAAGGACAGTTCTAGAAGGACAGACTTAGACACAGGACAGAATAATATCTACGCAACAAAAAGGCACAAACGATGTGAGAAAAAAGAAGAATGTCGCACAAGGCAACATGGGGGGAATCATCTTAATCCAAAAGAAACACATGACATAAAAGAAATCATAGTGTGGTTCCACACAAGTTCCACCATGCATAAAGAAGACATCGAGAAATACAATAGAATAGGTGTGCATGGGAGAAGAAAGGACAGAGACATAGAAAATACCTTTGGAAGAATAAATTGGGTAGGAGACAAGTATGGATATGTAGATGCCAGAGATGTCTGAGCCATCAGATGCCCAAAGGAAGAGGACAAGGGAGAAAGAAAATGGCCCTAGGAAGAAGGTGAAGGCTCATAGAAAACCATTGCAAACATCACTAACAACAGGTGATGTTGAACTAATAGCCACAATAGTCGAAGATCGACTATCATAGGTGTGGAATAATTTTGAGAAGCACAGGGCTTCGATTCTGGAGCAGGTACAGGAAGCGGAATTTTTTTGGAGAAGTTGAGGATCAAGGAAAAGTAGCCAAGAAAAGACAAACCAATGCAAGATGGGGAAGAAATGCATTCGAGAGAGAGAGTGAAAATCACAGCATAGAGGAGTGCCAATTTTATCATAACCCCTAATATGTTTTTCATAGACTAGGAGGCAACACATAGGTCATGTTTCCCAAGATCCTGATGAAGGCCCTCTATAAATTAAAAATTAGTGCTACGTAGAAAATTCAATCTAGGACAAGATCTGATGCGACGAACTTACAGATAGCGTAGGAGGAAAAGATCACACTGAAGGAAGCAGTTAGCCAAGAAGGGTAGGAGAAGAAGATAGCGAAACAGAAATTGGAAGAGATGGAGAAGTAAATTAGCACATTATTCCAACCCATCCCAAACAACATAGAGTCATAGAGAGTATCTTCTAAAGAGAAGATAAGGAAAATAGCGTAGGCCTTGGAGCAGTATAAGGACCATATAAAGGAGTTGGAGGAGTGTGAAGTACCCACTACTCCTCTATAAGTAAGAGCACAACGAGAACATGAAGCAACATAATCTGCGGATAGTATAGCATAGACCATACATAGGATGATAGAGTTGTTGGAAAAAAGTGGCCATTTATGGACACAGCTCTTAGAAGATGGGAGCTTGCAAGACTAGCAAGGAAGGGAAGATAAGGTACATGCAGTAATGGTAGACTTAAAACAATGATAGAAAAAAAATGTCACTGCCAAAAAGGATTAAGACAGCAGAAGAAATGAAGAACCTACAGGGAAAGGAGAAAGCAGTGTTAGCTGAGAAGATGGCAAGACAAGCTCAGTTGGAGCCTCTGCAAGACAAGGCTAAACAACTAGTCATGGAGGTTGATGTAGAAAAATAAAGGGTGGAACATATAGGCTTGGAGGGAGGAGATATATTAAAGCCTCCAGTCACCATGTATATGGTAGAATCTATGGTGGAGAAGAGAAACTGAGCTCAAGAGAAATGCCAGTAAATAACAGAGATATATGAAGCATTGGAACAGGTGGTAAAATATGCAGGAGCCTGTGAGTGACTCAAGATGAATCACAATGTCATTGTTGGGGAATTTTTGGTGCAAACCAATTTTTGGATAAAACCAAGGAAATTTTGAAGACTTCAAGACAACACCAGAAAATAGGGGAGCACGCCGAAAATAGAGGAAAACTAGTGCCGAGAAAAGAAGTTACAAAGTGTACAAACTATTAAAGAGAAGTTTGAAAGTGGACAAGCACTGACTTGGAGAATGGTTGGATCAAGGACCAACCGAGATGGAGCATTTGAAAAGTGGACAAACCTAATCCCCTTAGGGTTAGGGTTTTTTTAAGGGCATTGTCCCAGTTTTGTATAAGTAGAATGTATTAGGATGATGAAGGAGTTGTCCTTTTGTTGGTGTGTGTATTGTTGAGGTTGTAGTAGATCCTTTTTTCAATAGGAGGTCTTGTTGAGATACTTTTGTGATCTGTAGAGATAAAATTTAGTGGCAGAAGAATTGTATAGTGCACAACACTAAATTTTTCAAGGATATGAATAAAGAGCCCAACCGACAAATTTTTGTGGACATAGCACAAGAGGGGGTGAACCACGGTATTTTTGTGTCATGTGTATGAATGGTTGCATTTCTTAATATTATATTTGAGTTTACAATATTTATGATGAATATGTTAATTTATAAAGGTTATATTACTGCGCACTAAGTAAAAACTCATGAAATATGTGGAACAACACTAAGTAAATGAGTGTCATAGATAGTGTTAGATTTGAATCTTATGTTACAGTAGATGAATACCTTTCATTAAATACATGATTCTATAATGGTTAATGAATTCTTACTGGAATATTAGTGTTATTTGTCTAAACTAAGATCTAATGAGGTTTTGAGGGCTAACAAAGAGTATATCCAATGCCTCTGAGAGAGAAATGCATCCCATCCCATGGTTACAGACATATGAGTCATGCATCCACCCATTGAATCCATATTGGGTGAAACTGAGTAGTGCATTGTGTGTGTTTTGTTGCCTTCTAGTATCTAGAAGGGATGATGGTCGAAAGGTTTTTGGTAATCTTGTAGTTAGAACCTGGGTCAATTCATAAGTAACCAACACTAGGTTTCATTGCCACTCATTTGATAGTGGCATCCTAATTGTATATTTTTGTGAAGAAAGGGATATAGATGTTTAAGACTTTTTCATCATCAAGGAGGTGATACAAGAGGTTGAAGGATATATTTGGGCCTTTCAAAGGAACTAGCTTAAAGGGGAAATCCATTATGGATAGAATGAACAAGTCAAGTTGCTTGGGACAAAAGTGAAAAACTTCCATGAAGGACATTTTCACATTTTTATTTGACAAGGCTCAGACCAAGGATAGGGTCATAGATGGGGAGGTTAGCACATAGGGGATGAGAAACTGAAAAAAGTAGTAGGATTAGGGTGAGGATCTTGTTGTTTGGATGCATCCTTAGTAAGAGATCGAAGGATTTTACTCACTAAGTGAATGAGAGAAATACCATCTGAATTGATGAGACTAGGGAATTTAGAAGGCATATTGATCATCTTGCATGGGGTGTTTCAATGGATGGATACATCAATGAAAATGTAAATAAAGTCTAGGATATCATAACATGATCCATAAAATTCATTGGATATTTCATTGGAACAGTTCATCACAATAGATGTTATAATATTATGAAATCTCAGACTATGCAAACTAATTTTCCTTAGATCCCAGATTACTTAATTACTAGATTTGATTGAATTTATGAAATAACCAAAATATGAAAATGAAAGAAGTGATAAAAACAACATAACATCCACATGCAAATGAACATAACATATATACTAGGAAACCCATTATGGGAGAAAACCCAACTAGAAGGTGAGGTTGATGCTTTGCTCTCTTTTCTTCGGTTATGGAAATGCAAATACAAAGAAGGAGACACTCACTATGGATTTCCATGTTGAAATTGTGGCCTATATGGATACTATAGAGTATTTTAATCCTCAAAATACCATTCCTATATGATATACTCAACTATGGAACAAATACAATGCTAAATAATGAACCCCTTTCTCCTCCTAGTGGATCAGTATTTAACATAGCTCAACAGTCATCTAGGGTTAGGGTTTTTTCATCCTCAAACCTCAATTACTGATAAGGTTTGGAAATTATAGAATATACTTCAAAGTAGATATGTGTATCGCCCCATATGTGTGATTAATGGCGTATGACATGGCATCCACTTGTACCATGGTGGTCAACAAGGTAGGTAAAATTGCAGGAGGCATAACTTTCACATACGATCTCCAATTGAGGTTATTTTTGCACTGTTGGAAAGCTATCGATGCATAGATAAAAATCAAGAGTGTGGAAATAAGTTCCAAAGGTTGTGACCCAAAACAATGTTGTTAATGCCCCAAAATGGATCTGAAAGGTTCTAGACCCCAACTTTTCCAAACTGGGACCTACCACTAAAATAGGCCCTGCAACGTAGTTGCTCAAATGTTTCCACCTATACAATACTAATATAGATGAAAAATTATATAATTATCGAATCCCGATTATACATACCCATTTAGGGAGGCTTTTGGTCCCCAAAACATTTTATCGAATGAGGTGAAGAAATTTTTCCTCTGTCGTCTCCTTGGAGTACCATTTTTGTTTGCTTGGAATTTCCCTTTCAACCTAATCTGTCAAAGGTCATCTTACCCCTATATTGAAGTTCTAGACTTCCTCTACAAAATTTTGTCTTATGCCAACTCTACTTGAGTATGTAGTGTTAAGTCCTCTATGATAGGTAGGACCTACTCCTTCTCTTGATCCAAAATGGAAGTCTCACAGGGTTTCAAATTCTCCACATTCACTACTAAGTAAATGAAAATCTATGGGGGTAGATTGATTGTGTAAACATCATCTCACTACTACATTGGGCATAAATTATGACAAAATATTATGACAGTTTAAAATTTCGTCGTAATTTTTTTTCTTTTTTAGGACTAATTTTACTTCTTTTTTCGGGGTCCAACTACTCATCTCTCTAGCGACCAACATTCCACGTTGGTCGTTATAGCAACGAACTTTAGTCGTTATAACGACAAACTATGGCACATGTGAGAATCAAACGTTCGTTGACTTATTTTTTGGTCAATTTGACCGAATTCGTTGAAAGACCGACGAAATCAATCCTATATATATCTTAGTTATGACAAATTTTCTATAGTTGCGACAATCATTTTCTACAGTTGTGAAAATCATTTTCTACAGTTGCAACAATCATTCGGGTGTTCTGATGCAATGGTGTTCTATTTTTTTATGAAATATTGATTTCAATTCTCTTTCAAGAAGAGAAACATTGAATTGATCAGACTCTACATAGCTAAGATTTTTAAGGTCAATACTTAAAAATTTTCTGTGTGATTTAGTAATTTGGTGGTATTGAACTATTTTATGGTTTATTTTCACTCAAATCATATTTTATGGTTTATTTTAACTCCTTAGAAATATTTTATGGTTTAACCACTTTTGATAGAGTAAAAAGATTATTGATTCAGCTACAATCGCTCTAATTAGATTCAATCACTCTAATTTTGTTCTTATATTTCATGGAACTTCTTGAATATCTAAGTATTTGTGCCTTAGTAAATTTACATTTAGGGATTCCTCCTTGAGTTGGAAAAGAACCAACTAGAAGTGAAGAGCACTGGATTTTGTGGTGATAATGAGCATCAGTACTCTTGTGTATCCGTAAAGCTATCCTAATTTTTATTAGGGGCTTAATATTATATAGTCGGATTTTGGGTGATAATAGATCCACCTCCTATTATTAATGGAATATTGTGATTTCGGGGATGAATCAAAGTATGAGGATTTAAACTTGAATAGTAAAAGATGTATAGTGTACCATTTACCATTACCATGCCAAGGAATTTCTTGCCAACTTTGATTGGTTGTCTTCAAATTAATTTTATTTACATCATCATTTTTTATGAGAATTAAATTTGCATTTACACTTCTTATGTCATGATTTATTTTTCTCCCCAAACTCTTTCTTGCACTTCTATCAATTTTGTTCCTCAATTTTGACAACATAATAGTAGGTGGATCACAACAAAGAGATTATTAGAAGATTCATTTATCTTTGGATGTTTATGTGCAGGTCAATGTGTTGTTTTAGAACCAAGTGTCATTTAGATTCCCAAATAGCCAGTG
>ML787718.1:12507-23252 GCA_009831015.1 Picea engelmannii
AGATAATTGTTATGGGATTTGTGATTCAATTTTATCATTACAATAATCATTACTAGAATATTTTACAAGCATGGTGATTTATCCATGCTGAAATCATTTTATCCACATTGAGAAATTGACATATTGACATATCAACATCATTTATATTATATCCACGTTAATAGCATGAATGGAATTATATGCAGTACATAGTACATATCTGTTTGGGTTTTTATTCTCAGATAACAAAATGGACCTAACAAAATGGTGTTTATTTGTAGATACAAAAATAGTAGTAAAAAATTACAGAAAAGGAAATATAATAATTAGATTAATAGGGGAAAAAGAAAATATTAAAATGTAGTACTTAAGTTTTAAAAGGATCATAGTAATTTGGTTAAAAAAGGAATATTTTGTATTTATATCTATTATGTGGTGAAATCATAATTTCCCCTAAATCTAAATTAATGAATGTTTAATAGAGACAATGTCGATGCGTAATAAATCTAAAGAAAAGCCAAAAAAATTATCAACAATAATAGGGCTAAGAGTGGTGATATCGATTCTGATGAGCATTATAACACTTGTTGAAACCCTAATCTAGTAAAAATAGGTTGGAAAGATACTCACTATAAATGTTATTTTCCATGCAAAGTGTTTTAAAAACACCTTTGCAACTATGGATGCGGATCCACTTGTGGATGTTGATGCTAGGATCCGTGATAAGGTATGGAATGATTGATAAATGTTTAAGTTCATAATCATTATCATTTAATATAATAAGGATGCAACCACTGATACGTGGAAACATATATATTTTTTGTTATGGTTTTAGATTGTTAACTAATATTCTCCTACCATAGTCAAATACATTGCATTGACATTCCAAGAAATGTGTTACCATGTGAAAGATATAGGAATGGAGTATCAAACAATTTATGCATGTCCTAATGATTCCATGATATATTATGGAGAAGGAAAAACATATTTGAAGCAATGCCCCAAATGAAATATTACTAGATATTGAACTAATCAAGTGATAGAATGTTCCCTATAAAGTTATACATCATATCCCCATCATTCCACATTTTTAGCAATTGTTTAGGTGGAAAATTGATTTTCGTTGATGTAAACCTTAGAAGAACCCCTAAAGAAAATCCCATAAGCCCCTAAAAGTGATGATGATATGTCCACTTGAAGAAGCCTTGAAGAGACTTGAAGGAGCCTTGACATAAGTGTATATAACTCAAAAGTGGCCCCTTTATGGCATATCTTTAAGCATGACTCTCACAGGATGAGATAACATGTGTTTTTTTCAACATGCCCACTTTGAGTTGTACACAAATGGAGCCTTGAAGAAGTCCCTAAAACCAAGAGAAGAAACCCATAAAGACAAGTGAAGAAGCCCCTAAAGCTAAGATAAGAATCCCTTAAAGTTAAGAGAAGAATCCCCTAAGATCATCCATCCTTAAGGAAGAGGTCACTAGTACAAAATGAGAGATAAGTGACCAAAATCTACATATAAATGACTACTTTCGATTTGGTGATCATTGGTGGCTAATTTCCGGTCTCTTATCACACAACCAAAAATGTGGTCATATTTAGTTTGATCATTTATAGCTTGTATTTTGGCCATATATTTGGTCATTAATTTGGTCATATATTTGGTCATTAATTGTCACAATAAATGACCAAATTAATGACCACAAGACAAGCTATAAATGACCAAACTAAATATGACAATTAATGACCAAATTAATGACCACAAGACAAGCTATAAATGGCCAAACTAAATATGACCACATTTTTGGTCGCATGATAAAAGATTGGAAATTAGCCACCAAAACGACCATTTGGTCATTTATATGCGAATTTTGGTCAGTTATATCTCATTTTTTGGTCATTTTATATGCGAATTTTAGTCATTTTGTTTGGTCACTTATCTCTCATTGTCTGGTCACTTATCTCTCATTATTTGGTCACTAATTTAGTCATTTTTAGTCATTTTATATGTGTTCAATATTCTCATTTGTTGGTCACTAATTTAGTCGGTTTTAGTCATTTTATGTGTGTTCATTATTCTCATTTTTTGGTCACCAATTTAGTCATTTTATGTGTGTTCACTATTTTTTAGTAGTCTTAATGGTGTCCATTATTAATCAATATAATTTTTTAGTATGATATTATGTCTAAATTGAAAAAATAATCATACAATATTCATGTTCATCTAATAGACATGTGAATCATGCACTATTGTCACATTAATTAGTTAATTACAACACTTATAAATAATATATATATATATATATATATATATATATATATATATATATATATATATATATTAAACCACATAAATTATATTATATGAAATGTCAATTATTACAACAAATATGAATTTTCAACTGAATATCCACTAATGAACAGATATTGGTCCATGACAATATTAACTTCTAGTTCATCAATAGTATTTTGGTTGTCTTCCTGCCTCTCCATCTTTAGCTTCTCGTAGACCTTAACAATATTCTCCACTGCATGAACAAATTCAATTCCCTTTCCTTGACACTTTGACAATAGATGCTTTTTGGTCTCCTGTGTAAAATCCTCGATTGCATCGAGACTGCAAAAACCACTGGAAAAAAAAAGAAGAGAATGTTTAGAGGATATATGGAACATATAAATAGCGAAAAATGATAATGAAAATGCTAAATCTCTCTCAAACAAATCGAACTGAAATTACTTGATATTCAAAATACTTTGACAGATTGTTGATAGTATCAAACATTGTCCTCTGCATAAATGGTTAAAAGAGACTATAAAGTGATATTTGTAATACAAGCACCAGAAAGGGTAAATCTGTGTACATTAAGAATTTTATGAGTTAATGAATAGTAGAAACAAAACACTCAGCTTTGAGTGTAATTGGAAACCCTGTCACTGAGAATGTTAAGTATATGTTTTTCATGTGCAAAGAAACTCTGTCATCATAAAGGTTAAGATTATATGTGTGTATTGAAACTCTTTGTTCATTAGGCGTGTGTTGAGAATCTCTACCATATGGAGTATATATGGGTTCATTGAGATGGAGTCTTAAGGGAAAGGACTCTCTAAAGAACATTTAAATATTGAACAAGGTTTAAAACCTTTGGATCAATTTTCTTTCAAACATTGTATAATTGTAGGGATTTAAGTTTGTTTGCAGGTCTAGGGTTAGTTGCAATTTTAAGTGTCGAGGAAGAAAGATATCCTTCAAGGAAATTTGAAATGGGGAGTTCATTTTATGATCATTTACATCCACCATAAGGGTCAATGATTTTAAATTTATTTCGGATATAATCGAAGAGCTACAACAACCGTCGATATTGTGGGAGAAAAGGTATAGGGCATCGGATTTTGATAAAGAATCAAAGACTGTAGAGTGGAGTGAGAAGGATTTGAAACCATCCGATCAAGGGTCAAACAAATAGAGAACCGTCAGATTTTGAGTCAAAATCCTAGAAGAATGACAATCGTCCAATCGCCATAATATTAAAACGCCAACGTTGATCAAGTTTGGAGGAAATTTGCATGATAAAGAGATACAACCGTCAATCAATAGTTTATATCGATGATCCATATCTAAAGCACACAACAGAGTTGAACACCCATTAATTCGAAGGGTTTGGTGCGCATTAATCATGACCATATATTTAATTATTGACATGGCAATATCTTGTTCATGCACACTATTGCAAATGATTGATCAACTTGCAGGTTGTATGTGCACGAGCCGTCCATCCCAACGAGAGGTTAAGACGTGGCCATCGATTTTCGTGAGGTAGTAAAGTTATGAGGTTAATAACTTTTTAAAACAACACTTGGGCATGGGTATTGGTCACCTAGAAAGTGATGAAGCCGAGGGGGATTAGGACTATATAACACATGCGCATTGGTTGATACAAAGGATGTAGAAAATAGAAAAGGGAATGTTAAGAACCTGATTATGAGAGAGAAAAGAGTAGAGATCAAAGATAAAGAGAATCGATCCATTTTGTGATCGATTCACAAGAGGATTGATCGATATTTTAAACCAAAGAAGAGAGAAAAGAATAACTGCAGAACTAGACAGAGTATTAGAAAATCTATTGGGAGATAGATCCTTGGGAACCTCTTCGAGGGTTAATGAGTAGCAAATAAATTGAAGCTTCCATATTGTGGGAATATAGTCTGACATGGGCTATCACTCAATGGGAGATAATGTAAAGTGGCCCTATAACTCCTTATGGAAACTTCAAGAGCCATAATGAGTGCTCGAAAGATGAAGGGGAAAATTAGGAAAGAGAGAAAAAAAAGACACATGGCACAACCTTATTAGTTTATTGCAGATCCTTTCCTTCACAAAGAAAATTTAAGGAAATTATAGCACCCCAAGAGAGGTAAAAAGGACACCTCAGGGCCTCAAGAATTAATTATTCAAGCTTCAACACATTTTCATTTATAATAGCACAATAAATGTTATGTGTTTTCTTTCCAAGGGGGCCAAGTTGCACAAGAAAAGATCAACCTACTATTTTGAGAAAAAAAAATGTTAACATGTTTTTCTGGGATGCTTGCAAATAAGAAAACCAAGGCCAAAAGTTAAGACCATGTCCCAAAAGGAATCAACATTTTTAAGGACATCAAATATAATCTTTGTTCATCATTAATTTGGAATTTGGATTTAAATGCCGAGGGTTTAAAATTGAGAGGTACAAGGTAGTATCATATGGTAGCAATGTCACCTTTGGTGACAACATTAACAATTAGATAGCGGGTCAAGAAGTTTTCTTCTCACAAATGTTAGAAATGTTGCGTAATTGGTTAAGAGAAAATACTATAAGAGCTCTCATATTTGGTTTATGGCATATCCATTTTCATGTTCTAGGAAAAACTCAAAAATCAAGGTTTCACAAGAAAAAATGTTTCTATGTTACATTCTCTTGGAACAATGATTCTCGGCATTGATTTTCTCAACCTGGATTTTTAAATTCTCTAAAAATCCTTTGAGTTGATACAAGGGAAACCTCCATGAAGGTGTACAAGAGTTTTAGGGTAGATGAAAACTATTTAAGACACAACGTCTATAAACATTATCATTTAACTTTGAAATAAAATGACACAAAAGACATGCTAAGCATAAAGGAGATGAAATGGGTCTATGGATACAATATTACTTCTTTCTAGGGAGACTGTATTGCCTTAGATTCTCTTGAAATTGTATCCATGAACAACTACAAATCCCTCAGTCATGAGGGTTCCAACAACATTGTGAATATGAAAGAAACAAAGAGAAAAATTGATTAAGAATGTGAGCATACCAATGTTGTCGATCAATAAATCCAGTCAGTTCAACCACAACATAAAAGCAATCAATTAAGCTAGTTAGTACATGTAGGTATTATTGAATTGCACATACACAGAGAGAACCCTTACATCATGAAGGTTAACTTTGATAGATGCATGCTTGCTCATCTCCTCTAAAATCCGACAGTTCATCCATATTTCACAGGTCAGGATTTTGGTACTAGAAAAAATAATACATTTATTACCTAAAGTAATCAAGAACATGCCACCTCTGATGTCTGAGTAGATGGTCATCTAGCTTGCATATTTTCCATGATAATCTTTCTAACTTCTACAACTAGATTGGCATGCCTTATTCTTTCACTAGAAGAAACTCTCGTTATAACGAGATCTACGTTGATGGTACTTGTCACTGTGACACAATGAATTCATCGAAATTACTGGTGTATACCATATACCTAGCATAACTGGATAAATATAACTAAGGCATAATTCTATCTATGTAAGTGCAATTGGCACATCTCCTGACCTATATAACAAGATTTATGATCCCCTGTAACCTAACCACCTCTATAAGGAAAGTTGTAGGATTTATCAGTAGCATGATCAATTGCAGATTATTGAAGGGAAACTTCAAGCAGCTTGAATGCTTCAGCCACATCACAACTTTCAACCTACACAAACCACCTATGTTAAGAATGACTTGTATGCTTTCAAGATATATATACATGCTTTTACATTCTAATATGAAGAACATTCACTTTGGTTTAATTGGGAAAATAGTTCCATGTACAAGATTCTATTGTAGGCCAAGGTTGGTTTCTTACCCACTCACATAATCAAATACGAGCATGTGCTTCACTAATTCGTATTAGGCTTTCAATTTGTCTAGGCGTTTTTGTAATTACCTACAAATTTTATTAAGGGACAAATATGGATTTAGCACATGTATAATTCCATTTCTCTGTGTATAAACATCATAATCAAGAGAGAGAGAGAGAGAGAAAGAGAGAGAGAGAGAGAGAGAGAGAGAGAGAGAGATATTGGTGGTCACCCACCTATTCCAACTAGCTCCTCTTGTCAGTTTTTAGTTCAACACGTTCTTATGTACTTATTTATAATTTTAGGTTCTACAGTTATGGGGATGTCTGAAGCCCTACACATATTCTAGGTGGAGACTGGTGCCCCCCCCACCTAATCCAACTAAATTATTTTGGAATATTTCATCTCAACACATCTTTTTGTACTTCCAAGGTCATTTTGGGGCTCTAAACAATTTTACTTTTTTGCGTTCCATAGTCAAACTGTAGACGAAGTCAGAGTTTGATGGAACAATGCGTAGTTCTCAAAAATACCTTTCCAATGGGATATCATGCACCTAAAACGAAGATCTTATGAAAAAGTTACGACCTGGGGAAGTTAATGTACTAACTTACCTAAACGGGGCCCACATGAATTTTGATTTTCATCTTCTAGGGATAGATTTTTGGATGTATAGGGTTTTGGAATTCATGTTTATCATAAAAATGCCTTCATAGCATCATTTTAATCATATTCTTGTGAATGAGTGTAGCCGTCACATCTCTTCTCAGAGATAAATCTACCACCATTCTAGCAAGTCTTGCACTATGTATTTTTACAGTCTCTTTACAATTCTTTCATTAATCGAAATCAAGTATTATTATATTTCTCTATGTCTAGAAATTTTCATGAGTATTTCATTGTAATATCTTTGCTTCCATTTCGTTCCGAAAATAATACAGATCAGTGGTGTAAGAGCAGGTTTCTCTTGATCGTTTTTCAGTGCATGTCCCCGACGAGGTCCGAGTATAGCCAGTTGGGTCTCGATATTGTTTCTATTGAAGAAAATCACTCTCCCATGCCCAAGAAACCCTCAATGGCAGTAGAAAAGAAGAATGGCGAGAAAAATATTCTATTAACATGTTTATTGAGTAAGCTCTCGCGCGACAAAGGGATGGAATGATGGAGAATTTTGCACACATCTTTCAATGCATGTCGATAGAAACATGCACATATTCATCAAGAAACCATTTTGGAGGAACCTCTCCCTTCAAGGTACAAGTTAATTTTGATATTCCCATATTTGAAGGTCAGATAGATGTCGATGCCATAGAAAAATGGTTAAATCTATTAGAAGGTTATTTCTCTGTTCAAAATTTTTCTGACATGGAAAAGATCACCTTATCACTCCTCAAGGCTCTCCCCCATGTGAAATATTGTTGGGAAACTTACTGGGATAAAATTTCCACAGAGGAATCTGGAATATATGGGGTCGAGCCCACTTGGGAATTTTTTGTGGATGTGGTCAAGGAACAGTACTACCATGTTGATAACTATGAATACCAATACATGAGATGGACCACAATGCAGCAAGAGAAGAGCCAAATAGTGCAAGAGCTCACAAATAATTTCCATACCTTACACAACAAGTTGGGTATCAAAGACTCCTAGTGGCATCTGGTTCTGACATACTTTGGGGCTCTGCATAGGTACATCCAAACCGAAATGGATTTCCTAAACATCTCATCATTAGGAGTTTCCTATCGATATGCTGTCAAAATCGAGCAGAAATTTAGGCACCAGAACAAATGGGAATTTGGGTTTGCAAATATGCAATAACCAAAGTATGGTAAAGACGACCCTAACCAACAACCTCTAGAAAACCATTGCAAGACACAAGACAAGAAGGGTAAAGGAAATATGAAGAATGACACTGAGAAGTGGTGTGACTTTGAAAAACTTCCATGGCACAAAACCAATGAATGTCACTCAAAATAGTCATTAGTGGTCAAGGTAAAAGACACAGAGACGAACCCTGATTTAGAATCTGATCCAAGAAATATTGAAAACAAACAGATCATCGACACAGACCCCACTGTTATTATCGTAACAAAAACAATTCAACCAGAAGAACCAGTAGATCCTGAAGAAGGGGAGTGCCTCTTCCATTCACAGATGTGGGTGAAGGGGACCCCGTTTCATTTCATTGTTGATAATGACATCCAGAAAAACCTCATCTCAGCTAAGGTCATCAAATAGTTTGGGTTGTCAACAACACCACACCCGTAGCCATACAACATCGGGTGGCTTCACCAGGGATGAGATACTCGTGTCAGCCAGTAGTGACGCATGTCCTATGGCATCCAACCCTTCAAGGATGAGGTAGTGTGTGATGTTTCCCCTCTTGATGTCTGTGATTCTTTTTTGGTCCAACCATATATGTGGAAAATTCATGTTGTCTATGAGTCTAGACCCCATAGTGTCATTATTACTATGAAAGGTCAATTCTATAGAATACCAGAGGTAGTTTCAACTATTGTTCCACCAAAACAGTTCAGCAAGGTAATCTCTCATATTTCAAAATTCATCCTCTTCACATTTTGTTCAAAGGATGCACATAAAACCACTACAACCACTATAGCCTCAACACCTTCTATCCAACAAAACCATATTGTCGAAGAGAAAGAATATATTGTTTCTTCACCTACAATGGTGCCTACATGTAGCACCACTTTTTGGTTACCAACCAATTGGTAGCACCACTTTGTACATAGCTCATACCGACATTATAGTAATAACATGCATTTAATCAAGAAATACAGTTAAACTCAGAGTAAACATAAGAATTACTGCTATAATCAACAATTGATAGCATTAACGTTAAATTGATATACACAGTGGAATACATGAATAAACATCATCTTATACTTATCTTCAAAACAGTGGTAGATTCCACCAACCACGTGCAGGCCTTCCACGAACCTCCCAGCCTTAGACCGCACTGCTCATCAGCTCAGCAGTGGGTCACCCCCGAGCTGGGACTAAGCTCCACCCCAAGGCAAGGAATCCTAGGCTAGGCTGAGGTTACAGGGAAAACAACACAAAAAACCAAAAGGATTCTTCCCAAGATGCCATCTTATGCCCACTACTACCAGACTCTCATTCCCCACATGCCTGTTCCGCCCGGGAGTATACACCTTCACAAGCACAGTCCATCGGTGCTAACCTCCCTCTCTGGGTCTCGACAACAAGTTGGATCAGGAAGTCTCAGAGCCCGAAGCTGGTGCTGGACACTCTCTGGAAGAAACCAGTTCCCAACAAACTCTCTCACCTGGAGAGAATTGCTCATAGGCCCGACAACCTGCCTCTTCAACAACAGTCACCTCCCTCACCTGGAGAGTGGTCATACACAAGCTCAATCACAACTTGCACTGACCAGCAAGCCACGTGCAGTCCAGCTCTGCGTGGCCACCACAGCCAACCGAAAAAACAAACACGGGCTTCCCAAACAGGCTTAGCAATGGCGCAAAGTCTCACGGTGTTTGTTCTCGAAAACATGTGACAAACAATCCACGCAAGGAATGACATGGGTTCCACGACTCAGAATGGAGAGGGTGAACCCGACCTTTTCAGAAATAAACACAAGCTTCTCGGCTTTCAGAACAGAGGATATACATAGGTTTTTTCAGAGCCAAACACAGGCTTTTCGGCTCACAGGGAAGCATGAGGGTTCTCTGCAAAGATCGGGTCAGTCGTACTTCTCAAAGCTCCGTACACGCTTAGGCAGTCGGGTCGAATGGGCGAGGAACCCCTCTCATGGCTCATCTTGGTTGTTTTATTCACATGCACCAGGGTTGACACTTGTCACCCATGGGACTGCATGTGTTCCATCAGCATGCACTCCTTCCCATTTGGCAGTCCCTCATCCTTCCCCAAGAATTTAGGATAAAACATCACATTCAACATAATTCACGTGGCCTTTTGGAACAATAATAAAATATTATTCCCAAGGCTTAATCCCCTAGGCTTATCTCTTAGGCTCAACACTTAGCCCCTTTTCCCACCTTCCAACCCCTAATTCCTTGCCCACTCTGTGGAAGCTCAGTTCCCCATCACTCATTCATCATGGTTGGTCTGCATGCGGGGGTATTTATATTTTATTAATGTGTTGCATACATACAACTACAAAATCAGGCCCTTGGCCTCCAACCCTTAGGCTCTCTGGCCTAACAATCACATAAGCCCACCAACTTATACAAACTTGGCTCACCAACCTATAACACATATTTACAATTCATTTGATACATCATATTTACAACTAGGCTTGGCCTTGGGGACATTACAATCCCCCTCCCTTATTTCTGCACTGTCCTCAGTGCAACTTTACACAACATCTGCAAGCTTTTCAAAAAATTTCAAAAAGATGCGGGTACTCTACCCGCATAACATCTGCATGCTCCCATGTCACGTCCTCAAGACCGTACCAGGTCCACTGGACCTTTACAAGCTCTATAGCTCGATTCCGGAGTTGTTTGTTTTTCTTGTCCAATATGCGCATAGGATGCACTTGTAGAACACCTTCTGGTTCCACTTGAATCACATTCCAATCGATAACATGATTAGCATCAGGTATATATCTCTCA
>ML787718.1:32185-59749 GCA_009831015.1 Picea engelmannii
GAGAGAGAGAGAGAGAGAGAGAGAGATGGATGGTCGATGAACCACTCTTTAACTCTATTTTCAGTAATGCTTTTGGACATATGCATAACAGACCTTTTTACTTCTACCAAGGAATTTTCCCCTCCGACGCATTTCAACATAACCATGGGTAAGATCTTCAGCAGCCTCATCAGATATTTTGGGATGTATATGTTGTCTTTCATAAATGATATATGAAGTTAGGGTTGACACATCCAATGTGTCCATTCTTAGGTCCTATAATGAGAAATAAACTAATTCCAATCATGTAAATTGAAATAATATCCAGTGCATTTGAATCCATCCTAAGAAATATACATAATTCCATACCTTGGGCTCTTCATAATGCAATGCAACACGATTCCTTGCAAGGCAATGATCGATCTACTCATCATCTTTGTCAAGAACTAGGTAAATCAGATCAAACATGCAGGTGTAACCCATAAGTTTTGTGGATTTGAAAAGTAAACAAACCCCACAAGGAATCATACCATGTGCAAAACACAAACTAAAATTTACCTAAAGAGCAATGTTGGAGGAAGTTGGATATTGTTAATAACTAAAAGTCTGGGATTGTAGCGTGAACCACTAGGGTTTGCACAAGATAACACATATGTCATGGAATTAAGAGTGGTATGATCCCAACCTTAGTAATTGACACAGTCTGTTGTTCCATTCACCTGCCTCAAATAGCATAACACATTTTTATATGATAAACAAATGTAGGAAAAACAATAGAATGTGGGTAATCCCAATTGACAAGGGAAAACCACTAAATGCATAATATCTTATCTACTGATTTGAAAATAAATGGAAATCCCACCTCATGTAGCATGCTTCAATCATTATCTGACATCTTGTCAAACTCATCTATGCAACAAATGCCCCTATCACTCAAAACTAGTGCTCCACTTTCCAATACTTATTACATTAAAAAACAAATAAATAATCCACAATTTTAATGGAACATAAAGTGATATATCATAGTTCCATTGTCAATCATTAAAAGATTCAATGATGTCTGTCAAAATCATTAAATATACAGTTTCACTAGTTTCAGGATCCTTTGACACATAGGTAGTCAAACCAACTGCAGAGCTTCCCCGACCAATTGTATAAATACCTTGAGGAGCCAACTTATGCACATACTGAAGTAGTTGGGACTTACTTGTACCTGGGTCTTGAACAAGCAAAATGTTGATGTCACCATGGAATTCCAAAATCATGATACAAAGGGAGTCTGGAAGTATACACAAAAGTGAATCTCCTTCATACAATTGGAATGGGGACAAGTTTATGATCGATAAGATGTGGAATGGAGGAGGGATTAGTATATTATACCGTAGATCCACTAGAGGGTAGGTCAATCTTCATCAAGGAATGTGAGAATAATACCCTAGGGTTTAATAGGGATTTATGAGGATGGGATATAAGGAATACAAAATGACTCAGACTCAATCTTTAGGCCAGACCAAAACATCACAAATCTAGCACAAGGTAAAAATAAAGATGAAAAGGGCATCTTTGATAGTCCTCATATGTCAGAAGTTAAAGTCCCATGTGGAGGAAAGGCTACACCAATAAATACCAAACAAACCAAATCCATGTACTCCAACTCCTCTTATCCATTAATTGTAGTTTAAAATTGTAAACCAAAATAAAATACAACCTACAGAAGATAAACCAATTAAAATCTAAAAAAACATCTCAAGAAATTATATATATTATGAAAATGGCATTCATAATATCTTCCCATGATCATAAATGGAAATGTCTAGAATTTTTACATTTTGAAATCATTTTAGCATACTAGTTTCAATGGAGAAACACACTTCACTTCCCATCATATATGAGGCTTTGACAATAAGTTATTCTCAACATTGTAAACAATTAAGTATGTAAACCCTTTATTAACCTAAATATAAAAAAAACAAATATTAGTCTTCCTAGTATGCAACAATATTCTATCCTTCTCCAATTCAATGGATATTGACTTGCTATACAAGAATCTATTTACACTCACACAGTTTTTTCACTCTAAAAGACTCGTGCAATAAGGTAAATAAATAGAAATCAAATCCAAAGGTAGAGCAAAGAAATAATGTCATGTAAACACACACTCTTGCAATCTCATATCAGTCCTTGTAGGCATGGCATAAAAAACATTTCTAATGGCACCAGAAGCAACAATACATAAAATGAGCCAGTGAATATATGCATTAAAACATGCCCTTATATCACTCCTTGTAGGCATGACATAAACAACATTTCTAATCGCACCACAAGCAACATTAAATGAAATGAACCAATGAATAGATGCATTAAAACATGTCCTTATATCTCAAGTCACATGCCCTTAAATCAAAAAGGTTTAAACACTATGTAAAGTAAGTTTAAATGGTATGAAGACTATGTCAATTAAGTTTAAATGGTCTCAAGACTATGTAAAGTAAACAAAAAGTTTTCCACTAATTCATAAAACATCATCATCTAGATCGATAATTTTCTCAAATACTTCTTCAACCACTGATTAAAAATCATTTATGTCTTCTTCAAATGTTCACATCCATCAATTGTATCTTCATAGGCAACATGGATGTTACTTGTAACATTAATGAAAATTATATTTGCATCTTCAGGACCAAGTGGTGCTCAATGGATCATAGCAAGTGAATGAATTCGTCCAGTGCCGACAATAGCACCGCCATATGGATCTAGTATGTCAACTTTATCACTTACCTGAAATACTTCACTCTCTATTGGAGTTAATGGGCACTATCAAAAACAATAAAACAAAATTATACATAAATATAATAAAAAAATACAATTACATTCCAAAAACATGCATAATTATTGATATAACGAAATTAAATGCACTCACTGAGTCAATTTATGAAATACATCCAACAAGAGTTGTAAACACTAATAAAGAATGATGAGGCGCATCAATGTTGGGAGATCCTTTAATTTTATCCTGCATGTGATTACATCATGCACAAATCGAATATAACATTATAAGGAAACAATAATATAGTATAAAAATAGTAAAAATAACATTAAAACACTGAAAATTAGACCTAAGCTAATTAAACTAGATTATGAAATCAAGTGAAGAAATGTTTGCAAGGGAATGATAATTAACTTACCTCATCTAAATCACTACGACATCCCTTAATTTTCTATGAAGCAACGATAATTTCAATGAAGGTGGATATGGTTGACACTGTCTTTGTCAACCCATTTATCCATTCCATTACATGTTTATAATTCTCACTATCATTTTCAACAAACGTATACGGGGTTAGTATTTTCTCAACTTCATTAGATGGCAATGATCTTTCTATTAGATTTTTTGATATATGCTTATGTTTAAATTTTTCTATATCTTCCACTATATATTGGTCAATAATTTCCCTCACATCAATTTATGATCTATTAGATCCTTGAACCTACATATTATTATCAACACATAATTAGTTGGATATATATACGAATCAAAATGTAATATAACACAATGTACTTACAAATATACTTACAAAAATGCCATACATAATGTATTCAACAAAAAATCCATATACTTGCATACATGTTTTGATTGTCTTTCCACCCACCATGACCCAAAATAAATTGATCCCTCACATTATCTCTTGCTATCTTCCCTTTTGTACTCTTTTGCACATAGTCTTCAACACGCATGCTTTCCTTCAAATCCCCCCATTTTTTGGGAGTCAAGATGTTGTCCCTTTCTTTTCCATCCAAGATTGATTTTATGCATTTATGCCTAAAATTATTAATCAATGTTTTCACTCTGTTCTTTTAATATTTGGTGGAAATCCTTCCACCAAAATTCTCAAAGGAATTTTCCATTTGTTGAATCACTAGATCCACATTTGTTTCATCTTGATCTGCAAAATTGGCTTTGGTGACATCCACATCAGATCTTACTCTCGTGCTCAACTCTGAGGCCCACCTTGCAACATTTGGTCCAACATGTTCACCACCTTTTATCTCAACCAAATAATCTTTATTCCCTTTTGATTTTCTTTTTTTGGCTTATATTTCTGTGGACCTATACATGCCTTGACTGATATTTCGACTGCGTCTTTTTATGAAAGCTGATATATCTTCAGTCGAATAAAGACTGGGTGATGTCGAATGAACACTCATGTTTGTGGACACAACATGTGTTATTTCTTTGGCAGTTGAAAGCCTAATTGGTTCCTTATTGACCACATTAGGTGTGGCACTAGCTGTCTCACCAATTTGCTCAGATGTGCCTTCAAACCTTTGTTTTAATTTAAAATAAAAGTCTCGAAAACTTGTTTCTGATCTTGAATATATCAAGTCTTTAGCAATTTCAACTTGGACATGATCATCATCATGGGATATATTAAGAATTTGATCATTAGTATTGTCAACATATTCTCCATGTACTAATCCACCAAGGCGTAGGCTTCTACGAGCTAGCAGAAAATTGCCTTTGCTTTCCTTTAGTTTTTTCTCATTATGTGTAGAATCGACCTTTTCCCTATAAAATAAAAAACTTATTAAAGTAGAATCGAAATAATAAACGACCTACATCATCAAATACATTATATACAACTATCATAAAATATGCATAGAAGTGAAAAAGTATGAGGAATAATTACTTACTGATTTTCCGAACCATGAGTTGGCAACAATGTGCCTTTTCTTGCCTTTTGGTTTTTCTCTCTTTCTCTAGAAGCCAACTTTTCCCTATAAAAAAAAATTATCAAATGAGAATCAAAAGCATATATAGGCTATTTCATGAAATAGATTATAAACAACTTTCATGAAATATGGATAGAAGTGAAAAGGTACAAGGAATAACTACTTACTTATTTCCCAAACCAAGAGCTGTCATATATTCTTCATTTCTTGCGATCCTTTCTTTACGAATACACTCATAATATTTAACATTTTCATCATTGCTTTCTCCACTTTTACATTTCACCACCTTATTCTGCATAGCCTTTATGTCCAACATTTCCCATAAAAAAAATCATTAGTACATGGACAAACAAAGTCTATAAAATTGATATCTCAATTATATAATCACATATTATGATTAATAAGAATGTGTAGACCATCTTTCCTTGCATATAATATGGTTCTATACAATGTCTAAATGTGTGAGATTATTTGAGTCCGAATATCATGAGAATATAGGTTCCTAAAAAGCATGGAATTGCATTTTAGATTGAGCTTTGCCAATTCAAAATCAAAATCAACCAGACTATATCTCACAACAAATAAATGTTGGTTTGAACAACCCCTAGACAGAGTACAAAAAATTAAAAATTGAAAAAAAAATCAAATTAAATCAAGTTCACAGACGAGACAACATTAGGGCCACCGACCTTTGTGACTTCAAATAGATTCAGGCCATTCTTCTACAATAGATTCCTCATTGAAACATTTCTATGTTTGTAACTAAAATAAATTAATACCAAGTATCCTACCATGACGGTTAATTCCATGTACAATGATTCATCATAATACCATATTTTTTAGTTAAAAATAACACAGATCAAGAATATAAAAAAAGAATCTAAAAGAGCATCCCTGCCTAATGCACTCAAAAAATTCCAACAAGAAATTAGATGGCATCTCTTTTCTCTCTACCATAGTCATCTCCAACATGTGTTAAATAAATTGATAAGGTTCCATTTTGAAATGTAGTCTTGTTGTGACAAACAACAACCACCATTTATTTTTCAAGAAAGTAAAGGGGCCCCCTTATTAATTTTGGTAATTTCACCTTGGTTTATTCTTGGTTTTATATTTCTAGTGTTTTTTATGTCTTGTTTGTCGTTTTGACATTTTTCATCATCTTTTTCTCTTCGATATCTTTCCATTGATATGGTTTGTTTTGTTTGATTTTCTTGTATATTCATGTAAATATTTTATTATTTAGGTGATTGGTTTGGATTTCATTAGACATTATTAAATCACAACATTTTGGTTAATTATTGGAAATAGTTTTAATATGAATTCCTCATTTTTCATTTTGTTCTAAAACAAGGTTACGAGAAATATTTTTATCATTCAATAATTAACATGTGATTCTAAAATGTGGTTTAAATGGTTGATTTAAATTTGCCAACATTTGAGTGATTATTAATTGTTTTGGAGTTAATTTCCTCAAATTTTTATAATATCCTCAATTTCAAAGCATAATGTCTAGTAAAGTTATGTTGTTTTGCTTTATTTAGAATATGTGATATCAATAAGATTTGATTTTATTTGGAGATCTTGTAGTTTATTTTTTAATAGATTTTTGTTATGAATTTTATTTCTTTTTGTTGTTGGTGTTTATTACAGATCTGTAGTTCAACTATAGTCTCCCAAATAGTTCATTCAGTTAAAATTATTGAAGGTGTAATGATTGGGCAACATCTATTGGAAAATTCTTATCATTTTCAGGAGGCCATCTTTCAGATTCTTTTATGGGAAAATGGTGATGAACCTCTTCAAATGGGAGAAAAACCACTTCCCAAATTGGGGTATTCACCTTCGACAAGGGTCGTTTCCTTAGAAAATGACCAGATTAAGAGAAAGGTTGTTAGATTCAAGCAGGCATTTTCAGAATTTCTGTGTTGTTAATTTTTAGAAGGTGAACTTCCAGATTCAATCCCGGCCAAACGATGTGGAATTGGAGCAAATGGTTGAAAACCCACTTCCACAATAGGCCTATTTACTTCGAATAATTCATATTTTCTTATAAAGGGAATCTATTTGGAGAAATTATGACATGAGTGAGTCGAAATATATTTCAAATCAGTTTCTAGAGGCTAACTTCAAACTTAGATTATGAGCAAACCAATAGGAACATGGTGAAATGATTGAAAACCCACTTCAAAAATAGGGTTAGTTACTGTATACTAAAAGGTTTTTTTCAAAATACAAACCACTTGGGAGATATGATGTGTTCTTTGGGAGGTTTCTGTCTAGATTTAGTTTTTTGCAAATTTTGTAGTTGATTTTATTTTGAATTTTGTAGCTAATTGATAGGAAGTTTTGGTTGACTCAAGGGGGATTCGACCTGAAGGAAAATGAATGTATAAAAATTTATAGATTCATGTCTATAAGGCTTCCTTTTTTTCTGCAATTTATAGGCTCTGAGCACTATTGTAAATGGATTTTTAGTTGTAGGTGAAGAAGAATACTCAGATCTAAGTTATTTGGGGGTTTTCTTTTCAAGATTCAATCTTTGTTTTTGAGACAAGGTTTTCACTATTGCATCTGTTTTCATCAGCAACAAAGAGAATGATTTTGAAAGTATGGTTGGAGATCTATTTGTAAAACAGAGAAATGAAAATAGGTTTATTATTTGTATTCAAATACTTTTTTCTGTTAATGCAATTTGTACTCTTTTTGTCAGACAATTGGCTTAGGTTGATGGACAGTTGGTATGGACTGTTGGTTTTCAGTGATTTCAACCCTTGGAGAATGATATTGTAGATTTATGTCAACCCTTAGTGATTGATGTCAACCCTTGGAGAAGTTCGATAGTCAATTTTGGTAGCACAAAAGCAGTATGGTTAGGGAACCCAAGTTTGATTGATGAATAATGTAATGAATATCAGTGAATTTTTCAGTGAGAATATTCTAGATGGATAGTGCTTGTCATGTTGTTTCCAACAATATGTGGAACGTCACATAACTAGAGAGGTATGGCCATGCAAAGTTGGAGAAACCTCATGAGTTATCTAGCAGCCCCTAGAAGGTCAAAGAAGTCAAATTAATTCGAGAATCTCCTAGAAGAAGATGACTAGTCAAGTGGGTGAAACTAGGAGTTAGTCATGGTTTAAGTTGTTGCAATAAGAAAATAATTAAAAGTAATTTAGTTGCAACTAGAAGTGGAGAATTTACTATTTGTAGCAAAGTGGGTTAGAAGTGGACTAGTGGTTAGAAGTGGGTTAGCCTTAAAAGAAGGAATTTGGGTTAATTTTTTTAGAAGGTAACCCCTTGAGGAAGCTACATGGAAGTATAAATAAGAGATTAAGGCTCTCCCATTAGCACCTACCCTACCTACTTGAATATTATTGAATATCTATTTTGAAAGGTCTATTGCAGGTACACATTGATACATCTAGTTACACAAGTTTGAGATAGTAAAGGAGGGTTGACGTCGGAAGTTTTTGTCGGATAAATTTTTATTTTAGGCACACTAGTTCAGTGGGAGTTAATTGACTAGTTCTATTTTAGACTTTCTAATCTTAGACCATCACTATTATGCATGCATTCCTAATTATAGGATGTCATTGCCTATATGAGTGAAGATCACTCACTCATTGACAAGATCATAATATACATTAATTCTCATTATTCATTGTGTATCTCTCTTCCTTTTCTTGATAAGATTTGTTTGTGTATGATTTAGCTAGGTCTCATGTGCAGGTTTCCATGAAACATTGACATGGTATCGGAGCCAGGTTGCTTGGAGAAACCCAGACAAGCTAGAGAAGAGCGAAAGAGTCCTTGAGTAAACCTAGTTTTCACAATTGTCACGACCTATCCCTATCGAAAGGTGCGACAATTGGAATCATCGCGACCTATCCCTCTTGAAGGGTGTGATTGGCATTGTCGCAACCTATACAGAGCCAAGGTGTGACGTCGTCGCACTGTGTTATTCATATGGGGTGCGACAATTCATTTTTTCACAATCATCGCACTATTTCCTTCACTAGGGTGTGACGATTTAGCATCATCGCACTTTATCCTTTCTTAGGGTGCAACAATTCAACAACCCTCCAAAAAATTGGTTTTCTACAGCAAAATTACGATATCTCAAAATCTGCGATCTTGGTCATGCTGGAATTTTTACTAGAGATGTATAACATAGGGATGCTCATGCTGACCAAAAATATCCAAAACCCACATCATATTTTAGGAGATATAGTTGTTTTATCATATCTATAACTGTCATAGCACCACCAGTCATATCTTAGAATCCACAATCTGGGTTTTCAGGATCTTTTCAAAATCAAAGCTCGGATGGAGACGATGAAACTTGTTCAAAGAATTTTGGTGATAATACTCACTCCATACAACTATTTTAAATGGAATTCAAAGGCCTCATTCCAACTCAAAAGAAAAGGATTGTATAATTTGACGATGGCGACAGAAACATAACCTACATCAGCGCTTGAGAAGCCCAAATGGGAGAACCATAAGGATGAGGCCACATGATTACTTCTTGAGTTAATATCCATTGATCTATGGTTTCATGTTGCTGCATGGAAGACTCCAAACGAGATCTGGACCACCTTGGAAGGACTCTTTAGAAAGAAGGATGAGATGCAAGGTCATATGCTTGAGGTAGAGCTGAATACCTTAGACCCTAAAAGTTTTGATAATATACTAGATTTCTTTACTAAATTTAAATCTTTGATTTTGAGCTTGGGTGAATGTGGTATTGAAAATTCTAAATAAGAGAAACAACTTATTCTAACAATTTTAGCCAAGCTAAGACCAGAATATGTTGTACATGTCTCCAATTTCCATTCTCGTAGATGTCTTTTGGGCACAAATTGGAAAACACCTACAATGACTCAGTTCATTGAGTATCTCACACAAGAGAAAACAAAAATAATACATATGGTCCTCATGAAATATCCCAAATCACATGCATTCACCATGCATGATGGAAAAGGGTCAACCAATTAGAAATCGAAGCATAAACGAAAGGAGATATTACATCCAGAGTCAAAGAAGGAGGGATATTTCAAACCCTTCAAGGATTCTTCAGGTTCCAAATATTCTTCAAATTCCAAAGGGAAGAAGAAGAAGGGAAAGAAATGCACATATTTCAATAAACCGAATCATGAAGGATCCACATGCATGAAGAAGCAGGTCGATCTTATGACACATGTACTTCAGAAGAATAACCTTGGAGAATTCATTCCTGAAGGAGACAAGAAGAAGAAGGAAGAATACCATGTGCCTAAGAAAGGTAATCATCATGCTATGGTTGCAATTAATTCCTCATCTAATTCATGGATTATAGATTCTAGTGCATCACATCATATGGCATCTAAAGAGAAAGTTTTTACTTCTTTGAGTTCATGCTCTGGACCTCCTATTCTCATGGGGGATGATACTCCAATACCAATTGCAGGAGAGGGAAGAGTGGAACTCACTAATGGAAGTTTTGAGAATGTCTTACATTTTCCAAATGTTTCTATAAATCTTCTCTCAGTTTATCAGATGACTCAAACATGTAAAAGGGTTGAATTTACATCAGATTCGGTTATTGTACTTGACATGCATGACAGTTCCATTATTACAGTTGGTGAGGTAGATCACAAATCATGGTTGTATAAGTTCAATAAGTTTATTGACTATGACTCCTCTTTTCTACTTACACATGCTAATGATAGTAGTAGAGTATGGCATGAGAGATTTGGTTATTTAAACTTTAGGTACATGCAGCGACTTTCCAAGCAAGGATTGGTCAAAGGCTTGCCAAACATTCACTTTTCTAAAGGGGTCTGTGAAGGATGCATTCTTGGCAAGCATATTGAAGAGAAGTTTTAAAAGGGGAAGGAAAGGAGAGCCTCATCTTCCTTGGATCTTGTTCACGGTGATCTCATGGGTCCATTTCCACATCTGTCCATCAGCAAAGCAAGGTATGTTCTTACATTTATTGATGATTACTCGTATTTTCTCAGACAAAAGTATGAATTTTTTGAGCATCTCAAAGACTTCAAAGCTCTAGTAGAGACATAAAATGGGAATAAAATCAATATCCTCCATACATACAATGGGGGGGAGTATATCAAAAAATATGTTTAGAATATTTGTCATGAAGCTGATATCCAGTTGCAACACACAGCTCCATACACTCCACAATAGAATGGAGTTGTTGAAAGGAAGAACAAGTCTCTCGAGGAGATGACCAGTTGCATGTTGCATGCAAGATCACTTCCCTCCAAGATTTGGGCCGAGGCACTTAACTGAGCTACTTACATACAAAACAGATCACCTCATAGATCTGTTGAGGATATGACACCTTTTGAGGCTTGGACAGGTGACAAACCATATGTCACACACTTTCACATCTTTGGATCTAGACCATAGGCCCATATTCCTTTTGAAAAGAGGAAATCCTTAGATCCACAGAGCACACCTTACATCTTTGTGGGATATCCAGATGATGTGAAGGGGTACAGATTGATTGATCCCTCTATAGACTGGCTCATTATTGAGCACACTGTTCAGTTTGAGGAGATTCCTTTCTATGCACCTCCAGTGAAAGATGCAGAGACTCTTGTGCTTCCATCAGTTCCATAGATCATAGATGATGATTCCACACACTTAGATGCTACATATTTAGACATAGATTCAGAGGATTTTGTACATGCAGATGAGCAGGTAGTACAACCAAATGAGGAGACATCATTGGAGCTTCAACAAATTCTCAAGTGGGCATAGTCCACACTTCAGGCAGAAGGAAACCTTGTAGGGGATCCATTGGATTCGAGGAGGACTCGATCTCAGCATGTGAAACCTTCTCATGTACTTTCAGCTTCTGATCCACATAGCTACAGTGAGGTTGCTGAAAATCCACTATGGGAAGCAACCATGTAGGAGGAGTATGACTCTCTCCTAGAGAATCAGACTTGGGATCTGGTTCCACTTCCACCAGGGAGGAAAATTGTCAGATGAAAATGGGTCTATGGGACCAAGAGAGCAACAAATGGTCAGGTGTGTAGGTACAAGGCCATATTAGTTGCAAAATGATTTCAACAAATTCATGGGATAGATTATGATGAGACCTTTGCTCCTGTAGCAAATATGGACTCCATTTGCTTGGCTCTAGCCATTGTAGTAGCCAAAGGATGGGAAGTTCACCAGATGGATGTGAAGAATGCTTTTCTTCATGGTGACCTTTCAGAGGAGATCTACATGTAGCAGCCATAGGGGTTCATTTAGAACTCATATTTATTATGTAGACTGAAGAAGTCTCTCTATGGCCTCAAGCGGGCACCTAGAGCATGGTATGCAAAGATGGATAATTACTTTCTTTCACATGATTTTGTTAGATGTTAATCTTATTCCAATGTTTACATGTTGAGGACTACTAAGTTTGTGATGATATTAGTACTCTATGTTGATGATATTTGGATCACTAGTAGCTCTGCTTCAACCATTGCTTTGGTCAAAGATATTTTTCATGACATGTTCTCTATGATGGACATGGGTCCACTACACCTTTTTCTTGGTCTTGAGATCAGTCAGGATGCTTTCAGCATCAAACTTTCTCAGGCTAAGTATGTCAAGGATCTTCTGGATAGATTCCACATGACAGACTGTAAGTCTACACCTACACCCTTCTTATTTGGCATTAGACTTGAGCATGGCGGGGATACACCATTAGTCGACAACACTTTGTATCGATAGTTGGCAGGGAGTCTTATGTATCTCACCCACACCCATACAGATATTTCATATGTGGTAGGAGCAGTTTCCAAATACATCAAGGAACCCCATGATATTCACTGGAAGGCTACCAAGCGCATCCTCAGATATGTTCATGGCACCATGAGTTATGGGATTCACTATCCACCTGGTTGTGCATTAGATCTCATAGACTTCATAGATTCAGATTAGGTTGGTGATAGCATAGATCACAAGTCCACGTCTGGGTACACTCTTAGTTTGGGGTCAGCCCCAATTTGTTGGTCAAGTACGAAGCAATCAAGCATTGATTTATCTTCCGCATAGGATGAGTACAGAGGAGTAGTCAACTGTGTCATTCAAAAAATTTGGCTTCAATACTTCCTTACCGATCTCGGTATCCAGTTTCACTTTCTGACTATCATATGGTGTGACAATCAGAGTACACTAAGATTTTGTCGAGATCCAATACATCGACAGTGAACCAAACACATTGAGGTCCACATGCATTTCATCGGAGATTTAGTACATGACAAGATCATTGATTTGCAGTTTTGTCCTTCCTCTGAACAAACTGCTGACATATTCACCAAGACATTCACTGAGCATAAGTTTCAGACTTTGCGGGATCGTCTTGCAGTGAATAACACAGTTGCCTAGAAACTATCTTTTCTTCTTTTGATACATTGTCCTTTGAGGGGGGGTTTTTGTTCCCACGTGGTTTTCCCTCTTTCATCACTTTTATTCAGTGTTCATTAGTTTCATTGTACATGAGTACCTAATATGGCCTAGTAGTCAGGACTCATTTTTTACTCCATAGTGGTGTTTAGGGGGGGTGTTAGAGAAATTTCTATTTTTGGCACACTAGTTCAGTGGGAGTTAATTGACTACTTCTATTTTAGACTTTATAATCTTAGACCATCACTATTATGCATGCATTCCTAATTATAGGATGTCATTGCCTATATGAGTGAAGATCATTCACTCATTCTCTTCTTGAGTCAAAAATAAGCCAAAGATGGATTATTTCTTCTTCAAGTCATTTCTCTTCTTGACCAAACTCTCCCTTAAGCTGGTTTAGATCGTTATTTATTTCCTTAACATGATATGTCAATATCTTCTCTCTCATTTCTACTTCTTCCTTATATGCTGCTATGTTGGCTTCCAAATACTACTTTTGATCTTCAAGATTTTCTTCAATCTTTCCGACTTCTTCTAGCCGAGTTCATAAGTTCTCGATGACCTATTGGGATTCTTAAACAATGTGAACACTTTCCTTTTGTTTCATCAATTCTTTCTTGAGTGGATTGTTTTCTTTTATTTATTTTCTTAGTTCATATAAAGTGTTGATCATTTCTGCTTCATAATTGTCTTCTATTTCAATTAGTTTTTCTGTCTCATTTCCTTCATGGGATTCCATTTCAAGATGTTCATGTATTCTTCATGTTCTGAATCTATTTGACATGATGAACATCTCCCTTCTTGATTTGTACCTGTATCTTCTTTGAAATTCTATGACTCTGTGATGGGTGAATAATATATATTATGTAAGTTATCCTAAAGTTCTTTAGCTGATGAACATTTACCCACTTTGTCCTTTACTGAATCATATAGTCCTTCCAAAATTAAAACCATTGCAATTTTGTTATTTCATTTTCGTTCCTTCTTTGTTGTAGTCTTTCACCTTTTTGAACTATCATATCCTATAACAATTGATTGAAAAATGTCATACCCTCGTGCCTTTAAAAATACTTTCATATTTTTTCTCCATATCTCTTACTCTAGACCACTCTGACCATTAAACAATGATACTCCATTCTCAGTATAATCCATGATCTCCTTCCAGTGGTTAAACTGTCTCATGAAGGAACCGGATCTGATACCAATTGTTGGATTACTAAGAGGGAGGGTTAATGAGTAATGAGCAATGCATACCACTTATTAATCCTTTTAACAACAATTTATATTCCTTTAACTAATTCAACAACATTCATCAATTCATCATTATTATGTTATTTCATCATATAACATTAGCATCCATTAGTGCAAAATAAAAAATCATAAACACATCCACACAATGCACATTACACTAGTATTTTACGTGGAAACCCCATGCAGGAGAAAACCACATAATTCTTTTCTTATATGTCTTTAAGAATTGCATTCAAGGAAGCACCAACTTCCAATTCTCCAGCTGCAATTGGAAGGAGGCTCTGACCACCTATATTTTCAGGCTACATTCTGAGGGAAGCTACAACTCCCCAATTTTCTGGCTACAAACAAAAGGAGGCTACAACCACCTATGTTCTTTGGATACAACCGAAAGGTGGATACAACCACCTATCCTTACCCCGTCTTATCGCCCTGAAATATAAGTAAAATGATGAAACCAATGTCACACTGTCACTATGAGATATACCACTGTAAAGCTGTACCAACCTGTGCCAATATCTTATAACCCACCTGTTCCACTGTCAAGTAATCAAACTATACCTATACTCATCCTATACCAACCAAAACCAACAGATACGTGACCTATCTATTCTACAACATGCATATGTATGTGTCCTATATATATTGCAGCCCGCGTATGTGGCCTATCTGTACTGCATCCTGCATACAACTTTTGAGAACTAGGGTTTTCAACTTTCTGAACTCTAACTCTTTGATGCATCTTCTACTGTCACTGTCACTACCACTGTCATTGATACTCAACCAGATCCTCTCACATGGATCATATACCAAAGACACCTCTCAAATAGATGTCCAAAAAACACATGCCTCAACCAAGCATGATCCACCATCACCACATACCATCACAAGATATGTGTCTCAACCATGTACCAAACTGTATCATGCATCAAATTGTACCACAACCTGTACCATCAAGTGCATCAACCATGTAACATAACAATTGCATCAACTATGTACCAAAACAAGTGCATCAATCATGTACCAACCATGTATCAACAAGTATACTAGAAAGTGCTTCTAACAATGCATCATACATGTACCAATCATGTATCAACAACACTACTAGAAAGCACCTCTAACAATGCACCACACATTTACCAATGATGTATAAACAAGCCTACTAGAAAGTGACTCTAAAAATGCACCACACATGTACCAACATCACCATACAATACACCTCATGTGTGTGCCAACTCATCAACTATATGTCTCAACATGTATCTCAACCATATACCAAATACATATACCAATATAACCAACAAAAGTTCTCTATCAATACATCACACAATACATGATCCAAATACCACCCTTACATCAAAACATCTGCCAAAACCTCATTGTTATGTATCCTCAAGTGTGTAACAATAATTTATCAAGACCACTAACAAAAGTCTCTCACAATGTACCATAATATACAAAAATAACACTCACACATGTACCATCCAGATTTGGCCATATTCTGACTTGGCTTTGGCTTTTTAGACGCAACTTTATCCACAGAAGGTGTATGAACTTGACCTACGTCAGCCTCCATACCTGTAAGAATCTCTTGAGTGAGGACTGGAATTCTCCAGTCATCTTGCCAATCCCTTATTTCCATCTCTACATCTTCTTCCTTGACACAGTATCTAAGTTGTATCCATTCCTTCTCGGGATCCCTTCGCGCTTGGATCCATATGGTGTGCCTGGTTTCTTTGAAGTTCATGATGTCCCAGTATTGCACAAACACTTCTGGAGTTATTCTACAATTGTTGCCAATAATCTCTTGGAGCTCGTTATAATATCGTGCGAATGTTCTTTCTTTGACACTTTTGATTTTGGGGTTCGACGTGCGCCCCAATGATGTGTACTGCACCACATGAAAACAACTAGCTCGTTCACAAAAATACGTGTACTAGGGCTCTCTCCATCCGATCAAGGCGATCAATATGAGTAGCCAGAATTAATGAAACTATGTTCCCAAGTTATGCATGTCTTTGCAGTTGTTAAGGAACATGTTTAATAAGTACGAGGCCCAGATGAGCATAGTGCCCTTCATGCACTGTGCTGCAACTGCGACAACCCTGACATGGACTTCCTCCTTCCGACACTTTCTGAGCAGTTTGCACACCATGATTTTGGTGGCCAGCCTTGTTGTTGTGTCGTTGATGCGATTGATGATGATTCTGCACGACCCTCTCTGTGCCATATGTATTTTTCATCTCCTCCACCAATGCCTTCTCCTTCGTTTTTCATCGAGGTACTACGCAGGATTCTCCCCTGGAGATGGCAGACCTATGATGAAATAAATGAGCCCCATGTCTATGGATACAGACTCTTCCAACCATAGATAACCTCTATGGGTGACTGCCATCAACTTCTTGATGTAGTTATTTATGTCTCGACCCCTTCCAAAATGTGGACTATCTAGCAGGTTTAGAATTACGGTGTTGGACAATTTGGCTACCAACTATTTCGGTTGTAAAACTAGATCACCGAAGGACATGCCTTGTAAATTTTGGGAACTTGTCCACATCGTGGTCCAAGTAGCGTAGTCTTTCCATGAATCCTAGAAGGTTAGGTGTGACCTTCACCCCTTCAAGAATGCATGGTAGGACTATCGTTGTTTCACCCTATCTGCACGATGGCCTTACCATGGGTTGTTTTCCCTCTTATCATGGTGGTTGGCTTGAGTTTCTATCCTCTATTGTTCTCTCTTCGACATAAGCTTTTGGCTGGCTGATAACATCTTCCACTAGGCCCTCCTATTGTTGTGCAATCTCTTCTCTCTGTGACTATCTTGGCCCATAAACTTCTGTGTGTTTTGGGGCTATCCCATTTATCCTCTGGGATCCTTCAACGTTCCTAGGTCATGAAAGATTGCATGCGTCCTCATCCTCCTAGCCCTGTCCAGTTTCATGTATGTCAACATCCATGCCAACTGTTGTTGTTGGTTGGGCTTCCTCCACCACTGGTGTGGGGCTCACTGGTTCCACATGGGGGAAGCAAATTTTGATTTCGAGCCAAATCCTGAAGGAGGGAAGTGTATTACCCCTTCCTGGGCTACGCCCATAAAGATCTGGCTTCTATACTCTTTTATTTATATTTCTTCAAAATATGGTGTTGCACGCACTACATCTCCCCTCATATAATCATGAAAAAGTTCAATAACTTCAGTGAGGTGGACTGGATCACACCAGGCTCCTTAGCCTGTGATCTAACCCTCCAAATATGTCCTACTTGGCTCTTCTACAGCTCAACAACTTACAAAAATATCAGAACTACAATAGTCAAACTGAACTAGTATTCAAACTGAGAAGAACCCCCGACCTAGACCTTTAGGTTCTTATTTATAGTATTTTACAGGCTTCTAGCTGTTACAATCTTTACCAAAAACATAACCCTAACATGGTTAGGTTCTCCTTCCTGCGCACCTTGCATGCTACTTTTCCTCACACGTGTTTCTTTTCCTGCGAGTTATTCTTCTCGAAAATTAGGCCTTTCCTTCCCAAATTGGGTCTTTCCTCAAAATAGGTCTACGCCCAACATAATGCAACATAATCATTCAAGAATTAAATAGGAATTCGACATAAGTAAGCTAAAATGAATATCACAATGTGACAGAACCATTGAGGAACATCACATTGCAACATAATCCTTCATCAATATTGTAGTGCAAGATAACCCTTGATGAATGACGTAATGTAACATAACCATTCAACCATAGTCAACCACACTAACCATACTCAATAAAAATCCACCATGTCCAACTATAATCAACATGGTCATCTAACTCAACCATGGTATTCATGGTCAACCACATTCAAACACGATCAATGATAGTCAACTATGGCCAACCATTATTGTAAGGTTAAATATAATTGAACATTATGATGTGTTATAATGCCCCATTGCATAATTTTTATTGTAGGATTACTATCAAACATGGTTAACCTTATTCAACTATGGTTGATCTGAAATGGGTGAGTACTTACTCTATGCAAGTTTTCAATCAAGAATTTTTTTCTGACAAATTATTTGCATAAGGATTAAATGGCATATGAGTTCAATAATAACAATGCTTTTAAACATTAATACATGAAACATATGAACTCAAAATGGATAAGCACATGAAAATACAAGAGAGATACAATCGATGTTGATAACAGAGTTCGCCCCTCTTGGGATACGTCTCTGGACCCGCTTCAATTGGAATACAGATTGCTTCCATTCCTTATTCAAAATATTTTGGACCTTCTCACAAGTGATTACATAAGATATGCATTCTCCTTCAATGAGTATTCAAGAAGACTACTCACACTAATAACTCTCCATACATCAAGAAGGATAATTCCTTACATGAATAAGTCTCTCAATACTTAGAAGCAGTAGCACTATGGCTCTCTAACTCCCCTCATTAATTCATCATTACTCTCCTTCTCCATGAATATGGCTCACATAAGGAATTATATAGTTTTTCCTCACTCACTCTTAAAAAGAGCATTAATTCCTAGATCCACAATAATAGGATCTAATTACAAAAGAGGAAACACAAGATCCATAAAAGTGGGATCTCAAACTATCTTCAAGCACATAATGGGAAAAGTCTCAAAACCACCCAAAGACTCTTCAACCATTCCCTTGATTCTCTCAACCTATAATTGAGAATAATGGAAAATTGGTGTGAGATGGTTTCTCACATAAACACCAATTTCCAAAATTATAATTTATTGATAAATACACCAGTCTAATTTCCCTCACAAGTATTAATCATTTTACATCAAAAGTGAATAATAATGTATGAGTTTTTCCAAAATCTCATAAAGCATAATTAAATGCATGAGCATCTCATAAAATCATAAAATAAATGCATGAGACCTTTTTCTCACAAGGCATTTATAAAATGCACGAGAAAATAAAACTCATAAATGCAGAAGTTCACCCTTTCACCACTTTGTCACCGATTTCAATTCAACATGGAGAGCAAAGTAAAAGTCCTTCTAAAACTCATAAATGCAGAAGTTCACCCTTTCACCACTTTGTCACCAATTTCAATTCAACATGGAGAGAAAATTAAAAGTCCTTCCCATGTGTGGAGATCCTCCCGGATCATGCCTCCCCACAAAAGAACCTTTTTGTCTCCAAAAGTATCAACATTAATATGTATGCAAATGTCTTCAAAATGAACACTCCTTTCCTTCAAGACTCCTTCACCCATTTACTTCAAAATCAGAATGCAAAGCCAACATTTGCAATTGATGCAAAGAAAATGTCTGAAAAAAGGCACACCCCTATCTCCTTCGTCTCTGTTCTTCGGAGATGAAATGTTGAAGCCCACATCTGCGTAACTTGCAACCTGTAGCTGATGATACATGTATTACAATCTTTGGAGTGTCTTACTTTCCAAGAGTTTATAAGCATACTCATTGGCCAAATTTACAATGAATCTCCAAAATGGATTAGGAAAATCACCTCATACTGATTATATGATGATTACAAAAAAGCCAATTAAGTATTCGACTGAGAGGCTAAATATCCTTTACAAATCTTCCAGCAATGCTTTTGCTGACTATGTATCGAGACCAATTGTACATAACTGATCACACTCGCCATCAACTATGCGATAGCCATTCCATAAAAATAACCACAGTGAAATAAGCATATGAAAGGAGGATTCAATCATCAGCAATGGCAGAAACATCAAGGACAGTTGGATCTGGAAATGCATTGAAAATATGCAGTCTCATCTGGATTTACGAGCTACTACAACCATTACCTATGCCATGTGACCAAAATGATCATAGATCAATCACCAATTTGGACGCCTGCCTTACATCCATTGCAGATTCGATCCCTACCAACATCGTAGGTTTCTATGGACACGTTATTATCCATTGGGAATTCCTTTCATGGATCAAACAGTTGTGATATGAAGAGAGGAAGTTGAACTGGATAGGATAGTTACAATGTTGGTCGATAGGACCTGCCACATTTTCAAGACATTTGTCTAAGGTCATTTCTCATATTGCCAACATGATATTCTACGCCTTATTTCCAGCCTCCATTCTCAATGGGAGTGAATTTCACAAGAGACACATTGTTACATATTTTCTCAAATATTTGGAAGCATGCATCCATCATGAACGCACACCTCCATATAACCTTAGACCTCGACATGAAACATTTCCCTCTACATGTATAAGTGGTCATGACCCTGTGTTTTGGCACCCAATATTTTATGTCTTAGTGCTTCCTGCCTCCATATGAAGAGAGGAAGTTGAACTGGATAGGATAGTTACAATGTTGGTCGATAGGACCTGCCACATTTTCAAGACATTTGTCTGAGGTCATTTCTCACATTGCCAACATGATCTTCTACGCCTTATTTCCAGCCTCCATTCTCAATGGGAGTGAATTTCACAAGAGACACATTGTTACATATTTTCTCAAATCTTTGGAAGCATGTATCCATCATGAACGCACACCTCCATATAACCTTGGACCTCGACATGAAACATTTCCCTCTACATGTATAAGTGGTCACGACCCTGTGTTTTGGCACCCAATATTTTATGTCTTAATGCTTCCTGCCTCCGCCCATCTTCCTGATCTCTCTAACCTTTGATTCTTGGTTACATGTGAATCTATGCGACCGGTAGGAAAATACAAGAACATGTTTGCATGCAGAAGGAATGTCTGATAATTTCAATTTAAGGTCAAATGGAGGAGGGTCGATTGTTGATAGCGATAGAATCCTCAACCAATTGAGACTGAACCTTGTAATCTTCTTATTATTAAATATATTGCACCCTCAACAGTATGACCGTACACTGCCAGCTGTACTGGACAGTTGTACTTTCTAATTTTGTCTTGCTTGAGCATATATAGCTCAACCATCTGCATTGTAATGGTGTTCTCTATGTTCTGTACTTTCTGTACTTCTTCATACATTTGAATATACTGTTCTATTCTTTCTCTCTGCATTTCTCTTTGCTTCACAATTTATCATGGTATCAGAGCTTCAACAGTAAGCCTCTTCACACAATCAGGAGAGCAACACGATCCTCACAGCGTAGAGCTTACACGCATCTTGAGAGAATGCGACACAGACTTTTCACAAGGTTTGGAACGATGTCTGCAATACTCTTTAAAGATCACCGTAAGAAGCTTGCGGAGGAAGCAGAGCGTATAACGCTCAAAACATCCTGGACGAAGAGAATGCAGAAGAAGAAACAGTAAAGATTCTTGTAATTTTTTCAAGAATTGTCAAAGATTGACGAAGAAGAGTTGCAGAATGGAAGTTCACTTAAAGAACTCGAAGAAAACGTTCCAAATTGTTAAAGATTCATGCAAAAGGCAAAATCGTTTAAAGATTTCAAGAAATCGCTCAAATCTGTCAAAGATTGTAGCAGATAACGAAGAATTAATGAAATTCTTTCAAATCTTTGAAAGATTCACGAATCTTTTCTTCTGCAGGAGAAAATTCCGTTAAATTCTGGAAAGATCGTGTCAAACACGCAAGGAACCACCATTGTGGCCATAAGATTCGTCCTGTGAACAGATCCGAGGTGGGAAACCAATCCAGAAGGGACGAGGAGAGCGCGGAAAAGGCGAGAGCATTTCAGCCGTCAGATCTTGCGCAAAGGACCGACAGCCGTTGGATCAGTGAGAAAGTGCACGGGGTTTAACCCTCTAGAATGCACAGGAGTGATTTCGACTTGTAAAGTCGTGAAATCCTGACGTCATCTTGACCGTCCATCAAGAGACACGTGGCGAGATCCTATTCCATCGCAAAATTGGGAATCGGGAGTTGGACGAGCGAAAGAATCTGCTCTCCAAAAACTCCGATACGCGAAATTGTGAAATCCTGAAACGATCACAGCCGTCCATTTCAGAGGACAGGTGGCAGCAGATCAACACATCGTCATATCGGCATTTCGGAGTTCGGGGTTTTCAAAGACCATTGCAATGGGACCTCGCAACTCGCGAAATTGCGATACGCGATATAGCGATATGATCTCAGCCGTCCGTTTGTCCGGACATGTGGCGAACATCGTAGCGCCCGTCGGCATATCGACATTCGGGGTTTCAAGTTGTCAAAGAAATTTGACATCGCAACTCGCAAAATCGCGATACGTGAAATCCCGATCAGATCTCAGCCATCCATATCTCCTGGACACGTGGCGGAGATCGAGGGCGTCGTCAGCGCATCGACAATCGGGGTTTCACGTTGACAGAAATTTGGAGCATCGCAAGTCATGATATCCCGAGGATGAATCAGGACCGTTCAACTCTCCCGGACGCGTGGCATAAATCTGGGGACTCGGAAAAAGTCCCGAAGAGGAAAGAGCCATCGGCATATCGAGATTCGGGAAATCACGAAACATGGGAACAAGTGATCGGGTTTCTTTCCATGGAAGTCCCTGACGCAAATCTAGCCATCCATCTGTTCAGGACGCGTGGCAGAGATCGGGGCTTTCGGGAAAAGTCCCGATAAGCGAGTTCATCGGCTTTTTGGGATTCGACAAATCGTGGATCCAGGAGACAAGAAGTCTGGAACATTTCATATCGCGATATCCCAAGGAGAAATCAGGACCATCCATCTATTAGGACACATGGAGGCGATCAAAGCGATTCAGGAAAAGTCCCGACAAGAAAAGGTCATCGGCATTTTGGGATTCGAGAGACCAAGAGGTCGCACATTTAAATCACGAAAAACGCGAGGAAAGCACACGACCGTCCATCTGCTGGGACGCGTGGCAAAGATCATAGGAATCGGGAAAGTCCCGAAAGCAAACACGCCATCGGAAAATCGAAAATCGGGGAATCGAGGAGTAAGAAAACCTCGACATCAGAACTCGTGAAATCCCGATTCGCGATATCCCGATAAGATCTGGACCGTTGAATTGTGCAAAGGCATTTTTCTTTTTTTTTGCGTTTCGGCATTTTGAAAGACAACAGAACGGGAAAATCCCGTAGCGCCTTAACATTCAAGCGCATGGTCACATTGCAAGGAGACCAAAGGGCCAATTCAAGCCCGATAAGCTCCCATCGGCCATCAGAAAATCGTTGTTTCTGAGATCGGAGGTAAATACGAATTTTTCCCTCTATTTCTTCTGCAATTTTTTTTGAAATGTCATCATCTAGCAACCTAGGACCAACTCAGGGTCCGATACTTCTAGGAAAGAACTATGAGTTCTGGTCTCTTCGAATGAGGTCGTTCCTGCAAGAACAAGAGTGCTGGGAACCAGTGGACCTTGGATATGTGGAACCAGATCCATCAACCCTCACTACCATGACAAATGCACAGAGAATTGCTCAGGCAACTCTGAGGACCAAAGAAAACAAAGCAAAATTCTGGATTCAGAACTTTGTGGATGATTCGATATTCTCGAAAATCACAGGCGTTGGTACTTCCAAGCAGGCCTGGGACATCCTCAAAACGTCCTACCAAGGAAATGACAGGGTAAAAACAGTTAAACTGCAGACCTTGTGGATGCAATTCAAGACTCTAAGGATGACAGAGTCTGAAACAGTGGATCAGTTCATGACCAGAGTCATGGGAATCGTGAACCAGATCAGACTGATTGGTGAAACCATCACTGATCAACGAATTGTTGAGAAAATTCTCAGAAGTCTTCCCAAGAAATTTGAAATGGTTGTCACAGCCATCCTTGAATCCAAGGATCTATCAAGATTTTCAACAGATGAGTTAATTGGTTCTCTGGTGACACATGAGACTAGAGTACATCTCACCGATGAGTCAATCTCCAATGACTTCCAAACTCAATTCTCATTTAGAAGAGGGAAAGGCAGAGGAAGAAGTAGAGGAAGAGGGAACAATCAAGGTAACCCTCATACCAGTGGAGGGAACAGACAACAATATCCAAATCAGAATTTCCAAGGTCAAAGAAATCAACAACAATATCAACATCAACATTTCCAGCCTCAAAGAGGCAGAGGGAGAAGGTCTAATGAAAAAACTAGCATACAATGCTATTACTGCAAAAAGTTTGGGCACTATGAATCTGAGTGCAGGAAGAAGCAGGCAGATCAGCTCTCAGGCAGAGCCCATGTGTCAAATTGTACAGGAGACACCTCAAGAGGTATGTTTCTTTCGTGTCACAACATTGAACAACAACCTAAAGATCTTTGGTTGCTGGACAGTGGATGCAGCAATCACATGACAGGTAACAAAGAATTACTTGCATGCCTTGATTCTTCAATCTCCTCTGATATTACTCTTGGAAATGATCATTTAGTCAAATTTCAAGGAAAAGGAACTGTTCCTATTCTTACAAAACAGAATGTAAAGAAAGACATAAACAATGTCTACCATGTACCAGACTTGAAACATAACTTGTTAAGTGTAGGACAGCTCATTGAAAAAGGATATAAGGTACTTTTTGAGGGAGCATCATGTAAAATCTATGATAGAAAACCCAGCAGAAAATTGATTTCTGAAATTCTTATGACTCCAAATAGGATGTTTCCCCTTACCCTCATAACTGCAAATCTGAGTCAACCTTATGCACAGAGTGCATCAACCATGAATGAATCAATGGTTTGGCATACAAGATTTGGACATCTACCATTTCAGAGTCTAAGTCTTCTTCAGAAATACTCCATGGTCAAAGGTCTACCTATCTTTAAAGAGAAAATTCCCCCATGTGAGTCTTGCATACTTGGAAAACACAAGAGAACTAGTTTTCCACAGTCTTCCAATCAAGCCAAAGAACATCTTGAACTAGTTCACACTGACCTATGTGGACCAATGCAAACAGATTCAATAGGTGGTAGTTTTTACTTTCTAACGTTTATTGATGATTTCAGCAGGAAAACATGGATCTATTTTTTCAGACACAAGTCTGAAACATTTACAAAATACAAAGAATTCAAAGCAGAAGCTGAAAAACAGAGTGGTAAATTTCTCAAAGTACTCAGGTCAGATGGAGGAGGAGAATACAACTCTAGAGAATTTGCAAATTTCTGCAAATCTCAAGGCATCATCATGCAAGCAACAGCAAGGTATACTCCACAGCAGAATGGAGTGGCTGAAAGAAAAAATCAGACCATCATGAATATGGAAAGAACACTGCTCAAAGAGAAATGTCTGTCGAACACTTTTTGGACTGAAGCAGTAGCATGCTCAGTTTATCTTTTGAAAAGATCACCGACCACCAGTCTACAGATGAAAGTTTCCCAAGAAGCATGGAGTGGGACAAAGCTCAATGTCACTCATCTAAGGACATTTGGATGCATAGCATATGCACACATACCTTCTGAATTAAGGAAGAAGCTTGATGACAGAAGTGAAAGATGTATCTTCACTGGATATAGTGAAACATCTAAAGCTTATAGGCTTTACAATCCCATCACCAAGAAATTAATTCTCAGCAGAGATGTACAATTTCTGGAACATCAGTTCTGGAATGAGACTGAAAATCAGCAAGTGGATAGTCAAAATCCATTGCTGCCAAGTTCTGAAAACACAGAAAATTCAGAACAACAAGTACTTTCAACTTCTCTTCCAAGACTACAGGTACAAGGACAACCAGATAATTCACAGGATAACTCAACTTCCAGCAGAGAATCATTCTCTGAACCACAGAATCAGAGAACTCGAAGTTTGAGAGAAATCCATCAACAGTTGGATAACTTTGAGCAACAGAATCTTTTTGATTTAATGTCATATCAACCTACATCTTTTAAGGAAGCAACTAAGGAGCCTCATTGGGTTCAAGCCATGAACCAAGAAATTGACTCCATTGAGAAGAACAAGACATGGGAGCTTGTTGATTTGCCAAGACACAAAAAGAGTATTGGTGTCAAGTGAGTTTACAAAACCAAACTCAATGAAAAATGACAGATTGAAAAGCACAAGTCAAGACTTGCTGCCCAAGGATTCTCACAACAACCAGGTATTGATTATGGTGAAACTTTTTCTCCAGTAGAAATATTAGACACTGTAAGGACTTTATTGGCCATAGTAGCACAACACAAATGGCAAGTTCACCAAATGGATGTCAAGTCAGCATTCCTAAATGGTTTTTTAGAAGAAGAAGTTTATGTAGATCAACCACCTGGATTTGAAGTCCAAGAGCACCCAGCCAAAGTGTATCGGTTGAAGAAAGCCTTGTATGGCTTAAAGCAAGCTCCAAGAGCTTGGTACAACAGAATTAACACCTACCTGATCAAAAGTGGCTTCAACAGAAGTCAAAATGAACCAACACTTTATACCAAAACAGATCAACATGGTAAAATACTAATTGTATGTTTATATGTTGATGACATGATTTACACAGGAAATCTAGAGCTAGCAGATTTCAAGCATGCCATGCAATCTGAATTTGAGATGACAGATCTTGGCATCATGAAATATTTTTTAGGCATTGAGGTTCATCAATTAGCCAAAGGTATTTTTGTCTGTCAGCAAAAGTATGCAGCAGACATTCTCAAAAGGTTTCGAATGGAAGGATGCAATCTAGCGGAAACCCCCATACCATTAGGCACAAAATTAAGCAAGAAAGATGAAGGTCCCATAGTGGACTCTACTTTATACAAAAGTTTAGTTGGCAGTTTGTTGTATCTTACAACAACTAGGCCAGACATCATGTATGCAGCCATCCTTGTTTCCAGATTCATGGAATCACCCAAGGATTCACACTGGAAAATGGCAAAATGAATTTTGAGATATGTAGCAGGAACACTACATTTTGGTTTATGGTACACTACATCTGATTGTAATCAACTTTCTGGTTACATAGATAGTGACTTTGCAGGCAGCCTGGATGACAGGAAAAGCACATCAGGATATGTTTTTCAACTGGGCACGAACCTGATTTCATGGGCATTGAAGAAGCAGCCAATTGTATCCATATCTTCTGCAGAGGCAGAGTATGTAGCTGCTACCTCAGCTTCATGTCAGGCTGTATGGCTGAGAAGATTATTAAAAGACATGTCACAAACAGAAAAGGATCCAACTCCTATTTTCTGTGACAATACATCAGCAATTGCATTATCCAAGAACCATGTGTTTCACAAGAAAAGTAAACACATTGACACTCGGTTTCATTTTATACGCGAGCTAGTCAATAATGGTGACATTGCACTACAATTTTGTGGTTCTCGAGATCAGCTTGCTGATATCTTCACCAAGCCACTAGG
>ML787718.1:59799-87782 GCA_009831015.1 Picea engelmannii
ATCATATTTCTGATGAGAATCATGTTCAGGCTCAAATCCATGCCTCCTTTAACATGGTCAGAGACCTCCATCTCACCATAGAGTCTTGTGACTTTAGAATTTAAGGATATCAATGGAATTCATGTAAGATAGTCGAGAGCGATTGAACTGTTCTTTCTAAGGAGGAAGTAGAACATGGGTTTTCGAGTAGAGCCATCACCTGTACAAAAATCCATTTTTGCGTTGCGCAGGCAGCAGTGGAACGATATTCTTGTAAGGCATCAACTTTGGAAAAGATATTCAAGTGCTCATTCATGGATGCAAATAGATTTCAATGAACACGAGAAAAAAATCACAATCTTGTGACGACATGATTATTCTCATCATGCTCTGTGATTTGCAACCGACAAAATATTCTTCTAATAATTTGAGATCCATTTTCTCTTTTTTTAGGATTATCCCGAGGGAGAACATTTCAGTTTCTTTCTCCACGATTTTTTGGGAAGGAAAATATTCAACATGAACTTGGATTTTGAGGATTGATCATACCATTACTCGATATGAGGCAACAATTTGTGCTTATCCTCCATGTCATCTCAGATATTGTTTGGGATTTGAATTACACCCTGGAATCGGTTATAGGATTTCGTAGAGAGATTTTATACGACCATTAAAAATAATCCCAACCTACTGTATGCGTAATTCATCCTCATCCATGCATCAAGTCCTCAAAATTGACTTCGATCTTTCGCGTATCGATACCCACTTTTATCTAGAATTATACTCTTAGTATGTCATTTGGTGAGCATGTTGGTGGATTTTCTACCCACGATATTTTGCTGGAAGTGCTCTCTTTAAAAAGAAAAAAACATATATATATATATATATATATATATCAGTCTCCACAAACAGTTCTTAAAACCCACTTGTAAATCTCCTTGAGATCCGCACGTAGATCACGAATTTCGACTGTATTGCATGTACAAATGGTACACTAAGGGAAAATCGCTGACAATCGTTGCAATCGTTTGCTACACCACATAGACTTCATGACAATCATTGACTATCTTTCTTTCGACACGTTTTTGCTTGGCGTTGCAAATCGATGATGGGCATAAAATATATGCCAGGCGTGATCCCATCCATCATTCCATGTAAATGTGAATCGTTCCCAGAAACCCGCGTTCGAATCCGTCGACTTGCAGAGGGATTCACAGTGGTCACTGTCAATCATACTGAGTACTTGGGTATGCCCTGCCTATCTTCATTAAACATCATCACTTCCCGCACTTTCCAGAATGGGTATGGGACAGAACTGGATCCAACCTCGATGGAAAGTAGTTGACTTCTTCATCCCCCCCGAACATCAATATCGATACACTGAGCATAAGCGATATATTGTGCCAACGTATATGCAGAGAATTCGCTGGGGCGTTGACGGTGGTAGTCGTGTCCTCATTGGAGAAGATGAGTCCATCTCCTTGACTGGGGAAAGGAAATGGTGTGGCCCTGGAAGTGGTGTTGCCTGAAAACGATTCACAAACTGTGGTGACCTAAGTGGACACGTTGTTCTCTCTAGAATTTGGCCATGCAGCCCTCAATACATTCCACAAAGGTGGTTTTTCCATTGTCACCATTGTGCGATGATTCTTGTAGAGGATTGAGGCCGTGGCCCATCAAGAGGGGGAACTATCCAATAGATTTCGAGGAGGACTTTCTAATTTCCTCCAAATGCTATTGCAAACCTTGAAAAAGAAATCCATATTAAACGATCCACTGATTTTGAATGTTGATTTCATGCATTTTTATATGAAACAACCAACTTGTCTTTCGTATGGAAAACTGAGTGAAATTTCTTGTGCATGAAATTTGTTTGCAGTGGATGTCAACGATTCTGTTATGCTGAATTTGACTTGCTGCTACACTGTAATGACAATAAAAATGAACAGTGTAAACTACCCGGATTCATCGAAAATGATGGAATGAGGTTCACATTGAGCATCAATAATTGCTCTTCTCCATGACTTGGAGTTCTACGAACTCATCCATTACGATAATGGACAAATGGATATTCTCTACTCATGACAGAATCTCTCTAAGAAATTACAGATCGAACCTTTGGCTACAACACCCACTCTTAGAGGAACATGCTCAGGCAATAACAAATCATCGAACTGATTGAAATCCAACTTCCTTTTGAACTCTGTGCATAGTGACTGATTGAGCCATGGTAATTCCCAAGTTGCAGCTACATTTTTCTCTGCTGCAAAACATGTTAAGTAACCAAAATATTTCAATTTTGCAGAAATGATAACCACTACTTACCCAACCAATCCTGCAACTGCATTTCTTCAGAGACCGGTGCTGGAAAATTGATCACAAGCTCTTTTGCATCGTTTTTCTTGGTGAGTGTTGGAGCAGGTTTCTTCCTCAAATTACATGTAAGTGTGGGTGGAGCTTCCAACATTTCTTCTCCCAATGGCCACTGATGTTGCAATAATTGCAAAAATTTCTTTGTGTTCCCTTCAATGGAATCTCCTTGTCACAAGGACGTGAAAGAGTTTCCTTTTTCTCTGGACGTGCTCGTCTTCTTTACCCAAGTTGTTTTCTTGTGATTTTTGGCTATATCACGGTTAGAAGATCGAGTGAAATAATGTATATTGCAAGAATCATGCTTCTTAAAATCAAAGAAATAATTTGACTGGACATGACCCTTATACCTTCTAGGATTATTCTCGTTGTAGATCTAACGAGGACTAGGACTAGATGATTTGATTCCTCTCTTGGAATCCAATGATGTAGAAATGGATTTTGAAGTGGCTCTTGCTTCAACATACTTTGAGCACTCTCCAATATCCTCTTGACCGTATCCCAAACCTTCAAATCATGGTCTTTGTACCACCTCTAATGGTTGAGTGACTCCTTGTCCATGAATGCCAAGTCCACCTCCTATGTATCCCATATTCGTGAGGATCTTCATGCCCAAGTTAGTTTCATACTAAGAAGAAATTGAACATGAAGAAACATAATATACCTCGATTTGAGTTTGTGCATCCATAGTAGAAGGATCGGTGTCCTCCATTCATCCACCATGTTGTAACTTAGCCAAGAGATCATCCTTGGCTTGCAATTCGAGATGCAATTCTTCAATAATTCTGTTGAGGACTTCTCGATGAAGTTGAAATCTCTCTTGAAGCTCTTGCTTCTCTTCTTCTGCAACCTGCAAAAGTCTCCTCAACTCTACATTTTCAACTTGAATGTTGTGATTTATCTCTTCTAATTCTTGCAGTTTTTCTACTCGCTTCACTCATTTTCCCATCCTGCAAAGCAGTCATCCTGCTCTGATACCACTTGATATGAAATGAGTGAGTACTTACTCTACGCAAGTTTTCAATCAAGAAATTTTTTCTGACGAATTATTTGCATAAGGATTAAAGGGCATATGAGTTCATTAATAACAATGCTTTTAAACATTAATACATAAAACATATGAACTCAAAATGGATAAGCACATGAAAATACAAGAGAGAGACAATCTATGTTGATAACGGAGTTCTCCCTCCTGGGCTACGTCTTCAGACCCACTTCAATTGGAATACAGATTGCTTTCATTCCTTCTTCAAAAGATGTTGGGACCTTCTCACAAGTGATCACATAAGATATGCCTTCTCCTTCAATGAGGATTCAAGAAGAGTACTCACACTAATAACTCTCCATACATCAAGAAGGATAATTCTTTACATGAATAAGTCTCTCAATACTTAGGAGTAGTAGCACTATGGATCTCTAACTCCCCTCATTAGTTCATCATTACTCTCATTCTCCATGAATATGGCTCACATAAGGAATTATATAGTTTTTTCTCACTCACTCTTAAAAAGAGCATTAATTCCTAGATCCACAATAATAGGATCTCATTACAAAAGAGGAAAAACAAGATCCATAAAAGTAGGAACTCAAACTATCTTCAAGCACATAATGGAAAAAGTCTCAAAACCACCCAAAGACTCTTCAACCATGCCCTTGATTCTCTCAACCTGTAATTGAGAATAATGTCAAATTGATGTGAGGTGGTTTCTCACATAAAAACCAATTTCCAAAATTATAATTTAATTATAAATAAGTGAGTCTAATTTCCCTCACAAGTATTAATCATTTTACATCAAAAGTGAATAATAATGTATGAGTTTTTCAAAAAGCTCATAAAGCATAATTAAATGCATGAACATCTCATAAAAGAATAAAATAAATGCATGAGACATTTTTCTCACAGAGAATTAATAAAATGCATGAGAAAATAAAACTCATAAACACATAAGTTCACCCTTTCACCACTTCATCACCAATTTCAACTCAACATGGCAAGTAAAGTAAAAGTCCTTCCCATGTGTGGATATCCTCCTGGATCAATGGTCAACCACAATCATCATAATCAAACACGATCATCCATGGTCAAACAAAGACAACCATGGCCAACCAAAATCAACCAAGCTCAATGAAACATGACCTTTAATGAATGTCACAATGCACATAACCATTTATGAATGTAGTAGTTGGACATAAGGAAGCCAAGATGAATGTCACAATGTGACAAAACCATTAAGGAATGTCACAATGTAACATAACCTTTAATGAACATTATAATGTGGCATAACCCTTGATGAATCATGCAATGTGACATAACCATTTATTCATAGTCAACTACACTAACCATACTAAAAAAGTCAACTATCTCCAACCATAATCAACATGGTCATCCATAGTCAACCATGGTCAACTATAATCAAGAATGATCAATGATAGTCACCCATGTCAACCATACTCAATAAAATTCAACCATGTCCGACAATAATCAAAATGGTCATCCATATTCATCATGCTCACCCACAATCAAACATGATTAATAATAGTCAACCATAGTCAACCATGGCCAACCATTATGGTAAGGTTAAATATAAATCAACATTATGAAGTTCCATAATGCATCATTGTTTACTTTTAGTATGTATCAGTTGTAGGAATTGGATATAACATTTGAGGAATGTAACACTTGAGGAACATTGTAATACATAACCATTGATGGATTTTGTAATGTGACATAATCGGTGAGAAATGCAACAATTTGACATAAATGAACTAAGATAAATGTCGCAATGATACATAACCATTGAGGAATGTTGTAATCCAACATAAGCCTTCAGGACCATGGCCAACCAATGTCAATCAAAATCAACCTTGGTCAACCAAATTGAACGAAGGCCATCCATGGTTGACTATATTCATCCATAGCCAAACATAATCAAATATTAACAATGCATAATCAAGTTAGGAACTGCTCTCAAACATGGTCAACCATAATTAACCATTTTCAACCATCATCAACCATAGTCATCATGATCAACCACAATTATCCATAATCAAACATGCTCAACCATAGACAACTATGGCCAACCATAGACATCCTTGGTCAACCAAAGTCAATTAAACCCAATGCAATGATATAACCCTTAATGAACATCATAATGCAACATAACCATTCAAGAATGTAACAAGTTGACATAAGTGAGCCAAGATGAATGTCACAATGTTACATAACCATTAAGGAATGTCATAATGCAACATAACCCTCGATGAGCATCATAGTGCGACATAACCTTTGATAAACAACATAATATGACAAAACGATTAAGCCATAGTCAGCCATGCCAACCATACTCAACAAAATTCAACCATGTCCAACCATAGTCAACATGGTCATTCGTGGTCATCATGGTCATCCATAATCAAACATGATCAATGATATCCAATCATGGCCAACCAAATTCATTTAAACTCAATGTGATGTTACCCTTAATGAATGACATTGAGGAACATAGCAAGTTGACATAACTCAGATAAACAAATATCGTAATGTCTCATAACCATTGAGAAACATCGAAATCCAACATATAACCCTCAAGGAACGTACATACACATGCACACAAACACCATGACATAATCTCTATATTTTTTCACAAACAACATAACATAATCTAGATTTTTAAATTATGTTATAGTCAACTTATTATAATTTTAGTAATGACATTATTATCATAACAATAACATACATTCACATTGAGTTATTGGTATTTCTATTATTATTATAACTTAATATTAATATTAATACTTTATATAGTAAACTATTTTGTAATGGATATTAATATTGTTATTGGTATTTCTATTATTATTATAACTTAATTTAATATTAATATTATTAATACTTTATATAGTAAACTATTTTGTAATGGATATTAATATTGTTATTGGTATTTCTATTATTATTATAACTTAATTTAATATTAATATTTTATATAGTAAACTATTTTGTAATGGATATTAATATTGTTTGTATTATTATTGCAATGTCAAATACATTTTAATTTTAATATTGAGTAACTATATAACCTAATAAACCCTATGTTCTTAATATGAATTAAATGTTTTCAATAATAATAATAATAATGTGGAGATATCTTAAACCATATTAACATTTTCATTTTTATAATATATTTATCATAATAAAACGTAATAATAATAAAATATTAATATTTGTTTAATATTTGTGATCCAAAAAGGATTCAGAGAAGGCTAATAACAACTCAGAACGCACATAGGCAACTCAGAATACTTAGAATGGCTTCAGCAGACAGAGAAAGGGAAAAAATTCAAAGTTTCCAAAACTCGGCGAAAATGGCATGATCGCGAATAGCGCGTCGCAAGATTTCTAATGGCACAAATGACTTGTCAAACAGAGTTACAGATCAAAAAATATAAGCGGTCAAAGTTAAGGTCAAACTTGGTCAAACAATCAAAAGGTCAAGGTGACACAGGTCACCACTTCAAGGGTGACACGTGGAACATTTGTACAACTAACGTGGCAGAGTGTTGAGTTGGCATGGGATGATGTGCCAAGGTCGTACAGATTTGATGGTAGACACATGGGAAAATTAGGTTGTGACAAGTGTCAGTTTCATGGGCAAATGTTATGGTGCCACGTGGCCCAGTCATGGGATGCCACGTGGCACCCCTCCAATGGTTGGTATGTGTAAATTTATATGACTCCCCAAGAGTCGAACTCCTAACCTCTTAGCCCAAAGAATTTACAAACTCTGCACTAGCCAACCTTCCACTCTATGGTTATTGTTTGTAATATGGCACACATTTTATTTAAGTTTGAATGTTTCATATGGGGAGAAGGAAAAGGGATAGGATTTCGACCCAGCCCTTGGTTCTAAGCCAACCCATGTGACCATATATATACCGCCAACTGTATAACACATGTCCCTCCAAAATCTACACTATATATGGCATGCACGCTATATATACCCACCTGCCATTTAAATAAACCAACCGCCAAAACCACTGCCAGAAAACAGCATAGCATCTCCACCAATTATTCCACCAACTTCCAAACAGTACACCAAACAAAAGTGGAGTCCATGGGATTCGATCCTGGGACCTCCGCTAATCAAAGTTCTTAATATAGCTCCACTAATCGATGCGCCAACCGATTCACTTATTGCATAACAGCCAGATTTGTGTATAAGAGGAGGGCCTCTGTCAGTGTTCGGGATAGAGAGGAGGCAGAACAAGCACGCCCGTATGGATTTAGGCACAATTTTTGAGATAGTGTAGTCATTTATTGTAGATGCAGTGGCATGAAAACTGAGGCAGAGGTGTCTCTTGGGCATGAAAGTGTGAGACTCATATCGAGGCATGGAGATAGTCATTTTTAGGTAAAGCGATGCCATGAATGCAGTGGTCATGTTAGTTTTTTGATCTGAGCAAATATTTTGTAGCTTAACTCTAGAATGAGATATACTTATGCATTTTTCCCAATTCTTTTGCGGAGTTAATAAATAGAACTACCCATCTGAGAGAAGGACCCAGAGACGTAGTCCACTAGGGATGAACTCTGTTATCAAGTTCTTTGTGTTCATATTTCATGCTTATGTCTCTTTCATTTTAAGATTTTCCTTATTTATGGTGTACTTTAGTTTATACTCATTTAATACAATTCTTTAATAAGTCACCTGATGAAACAATCTTGGATCATGTTGGTATCAGAGCAGACGTCTTTGACTTGAATTGTTGAGTATGAATGATTACTAGGGCCAAGCATAAGAAGGGTGAAGGAACTCTTAAGACTATCAATCCCGAAGTTGGTCATGCATCTTGAAGGAAGAATATGGAAGAAGAGGACAAGCATGATGAACAGGAGAAAAACTTTCACATGGTCTTTTATCGCATGTCATAAATGTTCAAACGAATGTATGGAGATTACGAGAAGAGGATGAAGAAGAAAGGGAAGAAAAAGGAAGCACATGCAAATGATGATGCTTCGATAAACCAAGGGGCTGGAGAAGACCCTCCTAAGCCTCCATCTTCGCCTTCAAGTTCTAGTTCTTCTTCCTATGAGCATTCTCATCACTCTCAACATTCTAACCATAAAGCCTCTTTTAAGAAACCATTATTAAACCTTGATGTAAAGTTTTCTTTACCTATGTTTAATGGAGATGATAATCCCGCAAAACTAGATAATTGGATCTGACAGGTTGAAGTATATTGTTGCGTTCATCATATTGACGAAGAGGAAGTTAAAGTGAAACTAGATTCTCTTCGGTTGGAAGGCACCGCTCTCATATGGTGGCAGAGAAAGCTACAAGATAGAAGTAAGTGTGGTAATATTATTTCCTCATGGTCAGAATTTAAATCAAAGATAAGGAAGAAGAAGGTCAAGCTGTACAAAGTTTCACAGAAGAATTTAGGAAGAAAGCTCTTGCATTGAACATTCCTTTGGATTATTATGAAACTTTAATGAAGTATATTGGTGCACTTCACAGTTATATTCATCATACTTTTCTCTTGTTTAACCCCACTAGTCTTGACGAAGTTTGTGTGCAAGACACTCACCTTGAGAATAGGGGGAAACATGTTCAAGAAGATCCCACGAAGAAACCTTCCAATTTCCCACAAAAGAATTTCAAGAAGTTCAAAAGGAAGGACAAGAAGACCTCTACAGTAACGAGAGAAGGAGGAAAACCATCTTTCACTCATTGCAATAAGAGCAGTCACAATGAAGAACATTGTTGGAAACTACATACAGAAAAGAAACCAAAACTGTTCGGTTGAAAGGGGAAGACAAAGACCGTTGCTACAATGAAGCAAGATCTTGGTTCCGAATCAGTAGATGAAGGAAATATCACAGTGACTGGAGTACAAGGTAAATATTCACTTCATGCTAGTTCAAGTTCCAATAATGAATCTCAGATTGATGAACGAAAGAGGAATGAGTTATTTCATATACGATTTGTATGTAAACATACTAAGATAGATACATTATTTGATCCGGGTTCCCAAGTAAACTTAATATCTGAAGCACTTGTCAAGAAGATGGGTCTTGTAACGAAGCCACATCCAAATCCTTATCCTCTTGGTTGGGTATGTGATGAAGAAAAACTAAATGTTACCAAACAATGTAGGATCAAATTTTCTATTGCTTCAAAGTTGATTGATGAAGTGGATTTGGATGCTGTACCACTTGATATATGTGGCATAGTGTTGGGAAGTCCTTATCTTTATGATAGAAAATCAATCTTCTTTCATCATGAGAACAAATACCACCTTACTAAAGGGGGAGTGGAATATATTGTTAGAGCTCACAGCATGAGGGTAAATACAACACTTGTTAGTGCAGAGAAAATGAAAAGACTCATAACCACTAATAAGAGATGTGTACTCATGGTCGTCAAAGAGAAATATGTCGGGACATCTGACGCTTTCCAAGGGTGTGATCCATCTCATAAAAAGGAATTAATTGATATTTTTTCTAAGTATGATGATATTTTTCAGGAACTAGATGGATTATCTCCTAAGAGGGAAATCCAACATGAGATACATATTCAGTAGGATTCTCCTCTTCCTAATGTGGGCATGTACAGGATGTCAGTTGTGGAGATGAAAGAGATCAAGAAGCAAGTACATGGATTATTGGATCAAGGGGTCATCAAGGCCAGTTCATCTCCTTGTGGTTCCCCTATTGTGATGGTGCCAAATAAAGATGGCACATGGCGTCATGGTGAAAAATCGATACCCTCTTCCTCATATAGATGATTTACTTGATCAATTGAAGAATGTTGTTTATTTCACTAAGTTGGATTTGCGCAGTGGATATCATCAAATCAAGGGCACAAAACAGGATGCATGGAAGACTTCCTTTAAAACCAAATAGGGATTCTTTGAGTGGTTAGTTATGTTATTTGGTCTTTGTAATGCTCCGACAACTTTCGTGCGTGTGATGAATGATGTATTCAAGCCTTTCCTGATGAATTTGTTATTGTAATTTAGACGTGATTCATGTTTTTAGTGGGACTTGGGATGATCATGTAAGGCATATAAACCAAGTATTGGATACTTTGCAAAGGGAAAAGCTATATGTGAAAATGTCTAAATCTGAATTTGGCAAGACTTCACTTGTATACCTAGGTCATATCGTGGGAGGAGGACAATTGAATATTGATCCTTTCAAAATTGAAGTAATTGTAAAATGGCATGAGCCAAAGAGTGTAAATGATGTCCGAATCTTCTTAGGTGCAGTCCAATATTGGAGGAGATTCATTCCCAACTTCTCTTTTATAGAAGCTCCTTTGCATGCCTTAACCAATATGAAGAACACTTTTCCGTGGGAAGGAAAGCAACAAAAAGATTTCAACATTTTGAAGGAGAAGATCAATACCACACCAATATTATCACTATCGAATCTTCAACAGTCATTTGAAATCGATACGTATGCTAGCAGATACGCCATAGGTGCAGTATTGATGCAATATCATAAGCCGATCTGTTACCACTCTGAAAATTTTAACCAAGTTGTTGTTAACTATCCTACATATGATAAAGAGTTGTATGCATTAGTTCAAAGCATAAAGAAATGGAAGCACTACTTGTTAGGGAAGGAAACAATTATACATATAGATCACCAACCCTTACAGTATCTTCAAGCACAGACCAAACTGCAACAATCTTGGCACTACAGATGGATTGGTTTTCTACAACAATTTCATTTGGTAATCAAGTACAAGAAGGGTACAAGTAACAAGGTAGTCGATATGATTTCTAGACCTCCTATTGTTTCTTCTATTATTTTGAAAAATACTTCTTTATCTCATGATAGCTATGTAGAGAAATATGCCATCGATGAATATTTTAAAGAAGTATATGAGAAGCTAACCCATGGTGCATAGGTAGAGAATTATCGTCTGTAGGGAAAATTACTCTATCATCTTGGGAAGCTATGTATTCCTACAAGTGAACGAGTCCATGTGATACCAAAATCTCATACTTCTCTTGTGTCTGTGAGTTTTGGGGTAGGAAAAACTATGTCTCATTTGCAGAGGTTTTGTTATTGGCCTCAAATGAAAGAAATTGTAACTAAATATGTAAAGGGCTGTGTGATGTGTTCTACTTGTAAGCCCACTAATAGAAAATTGGGGCTATACTCACCACTTCCTGTTCCATCCCATCCATGGGAAATAATTTCCATGGATTTTGTAGGGGTTTTACCAATGACCAAAGGGGGTCATGATTATTTGTATGTTGTAGTGGATAGGTTCAACTAGATGTGTATCTTGATGCCATGTAAAAAACAAATCACTATTGAAAAGACTGTTAATATCTTCTTTCAACATGTTTGGGTTCACTTTGGGTTACCCACATCCATTGTCTCGGATCAAGATACTCAATTCCTTGGGGATTTTTTAACTATTTTGTGGGGAATGATGGACACCAAATTCAAGAGCACCACTTCTTTTCATCCACATTCTGACAGACATACAGGGGTGGTAAACAAAACAATGGTAATTTTGCTTCGAGGCTACTGTAGCAAGCATCTTAAGTTATGGGATGAACATATACCCTATGTACAACATGTTTATAACCGAAATTTACATTCATCCACTCAGAGTTCATCTTTTGAGACATGTTTTGGGTACCCACCAAAGGTTCCTTTGGAATTGATGTATGGGAGAGATGTCGTTGTGAATGAAGAACGAATAGAGGACAAAGCCCGCAAGTTCATCCAGAGGATTCAACAGATACACTAGGTAATCAAGGAACAATTGGAGAAGATTCAAGCACAATATAATACTCGGCATGACAAGCACAGGGTTGATCATCAGTTCTAGGTTGGAGACTGGGTATGGCTTCACATCAACAAGGAATGATTGAAGGACGAAGGAAAGAAACTCAAGCCTATCCGATATGGACCCTTCACTATATTGGAGAAAAGCGACACTAATGCTTTTCATTTAGATCTTCCACCGTATATGCAGATTTTCTCTGTTGTGAATGTAGAGAATTTGAAACTTTTTTATCCTCCCATGATCATGGATCAAGATGAGGAAATTTCAATACCTTCAGTTGATGAGTTTTCACCTGAGTACTTGGATGATTTACAGGAAGATATCATCCCAAATAGAAGGACGAGGACTTCACGTAGGGGTGATATTGATTATCTTCGAGTAGGCTTAAAGGGCACACATCCAAGCAAGGCGAAGTGGATTGAGAAGGACAATGTGAGGGGATTGTTCCCTCACTTACCAGTTGATTGATGAAATCTTTTGGTGGTCCAAAAATCTCTCAGTGGGAAGGCGTGATCCAAAAAGGATCCAGAGAAGGCTAAGAACAACTCAGAACACATAGAGGCAACTCAGAACACTCAGAATGTCTTCAACAGATAGAGAAAGGGAAAAAATTCAAATTTCCCAAAACTCAGTGAAAATGGCGTGATCACGAATAGCGCATCGCAAGCTTTCTAACAATGCAAATGACTTGTTAAATGGAGTTACGGATCAAAAGATATAAGTGGTCAAATTTAAGGTCAAAATTGGTCAAAAGGTCAAAAGGTCAAGGTGACATGTGTCACCACTGCAAGGGTGACACTTGGCACATCCGTACAGCTAATATGGCAAAGTGTTGAGTTGGCATGGGATGATGTGTCAAGGTTGTACAGATTTGATGGCAAACACGTGGGTGAATTAGGTTGTGACAAGTGTCAATTTCATGCGAAAATGTTATGGTGCCACGTGGCACCCCTCAAGTGGTTGGTATGTGTAAAATTATATGACTCCCTAAGAGTTAAAATCCTAACTTCTTATCCAAAATAATTTACAAACTCTGCGCTAGCGAACCTTCCACTCTATGGTTCTTGTTTGTAATATGGCGTGCATTTTATTTAAGTTTGAATGTTTCATATGGGGAGAAGGAAAAGGGCTCAGCCTTCGGCCCAACCCTTGGTTCTAAGCCAACTCATGCGACCATATATAGACCACCAAATGTATAACACATGTCCTCTATATATATCCACCCGCCATTTAAATAAACCAACCGCAAAAACCACCGCCAGAAATAACATAGCATCTCCGCCAACCGCCAAACAGTATGCCAAAAAAATACAGAGTCCACAGGATTTGATCTTGGGACCTTTGCTAACCAGAGTTATTAATATAGCTCCACTAACCAGCGCACCAACCGATTCACTTATTGCATAACCACCGGATTTTTGTATAAGAGGATGGTCTTCGCGAGTGTTCGGGATAGAGAGGAGGCAGATCAAGCATGCCCATACGATTTTGGGCATAATTTTCGAGAATTGGCATGGATTTCGTGATAGTCTAGTCATTTATTGCAGAGGCAGTGGCACAAAAAACCAAGGCATAGGTATCTCATGGGCCTGAAAGTGTCAGACTCAGATCAAGGTGTGGAGACACCACGAACTCTAGTGGTGGTGTTAGTTTTCTGATCTGAGCAACGCTTATGTAGCTTAACTCCAGAATGAGGTATACTTATGTATTTTGCCCAAATCTTCTATGGAGTTAATAAAAATACCTACCCATATGAGAGAAAGACCCGGAGACGTAGTCCACTAGGGACAGACTTCGTTATCAAGTTCTTTGTGTTCATATTTCATTCTTATGTCTCTTTCCTTTTGAGTTTTTCCTTCTTTATGGTGTACATTAGTTTATGCTCATTTAATACAATTCTTTAATAAGTCACTTGACCAAAAGATCCCAGATCAATTTGTTGTTTATATTATTATTAAAAATTAGTAATATTATTTAGTTTTTAATGATGAAATGTATATCTTAGGGAAACTCACAGAGGATTTCTCCTCATTTTCAGGATAGTACCTAGGGTAAATCAACAAGTTGCATTTTTGAGAACCTAAGGGTGGATAGACCCACAATATTTAGAGAGATAACTAGCCCATGGACTTGTAATTCACAACACTCAATCACTAGAACTAACCTACCAAACTAAAACATAATAATAATATACTCAACTATATAGTAATATTATTAAAACATGATAAAAATGTATAAACAACTATATAATAAACTATGACAATATTCTTATATTATTATTATATTATAATTATAGTAATATTGATACATATATACTAATCAACATAAATTAATCATTAATTGAAACATCTTTTAATAATTATACATGATTCGAGTAACTAAGAATAACCACATTAATATTGATGTGTTTGGTATATGTCAGAAGTATATTTAGCACATTTTACAGAAAGACATTATTATACCTGTCGAAGGCCTAGGTATATAGCGTTCAGTTCGACGTTGACTACATATTAATCAGTCATTGACCAAAAAAATTGTGTTTTTTCTAGTGTCACACTTTAGAAACGTTTTATTTTTATTTTTTTCAATTATTTAAAAACAAAATTCGACCATCCCATTGGTGGATGAAATGAACCTCTTATTGCAGAGGCAACGATTGTTCATAAATGAAAACATAGAGAAAACATAGGGAGGTCGATGGTTATTAGAAAATGTGCATCGTTATCGATTATTATATTTACCATTTTAGTATTTAAGGTGAACCATGAATGAATTAAGCATATTAATAAAAATGTGTATAAACAAATATTAATTGTGGATATTTGGAGATATATATAAAATATTATAGGGAAATTTAGTGGATGTTTTGATACTTGTCGCATTTGTGAATGGTAACTTTAATAATTTTTTAGCATAGTTGGTTTATTATTATACCTGCCGATAGGCAGTGTATATAGTGTTTGATATGGCGTTGAACTGCTATTAAATCATGTTGACTGATTTGAATATTTACATTTTAATCAAAGTTTAGAAAAAACTTATTTTCTAAATTATTTATAATTGGTTTTTACTACAATGTCATTGGATAATGCATTTCATCTCTTATTCTAGGACCGACCCATAATCTTTGGTAACAACACCAAGCATTCAAGTGTGATTTTATTCCTTCTCTTGCCGTCATTAGTCACAAATTTAATTCCTTCCTACTGACAATCGTTTCATCCACGAATGGTCATGCTCCTCCCCATGTTTGTTGTGCATGTACATATAAGGAAAATTTATGGCATTTTGCGTGCCACATGACCTTGGCAGTGAAACACAATTTTTTTCTTAAAAATCAAAAAGAATTGGGGACAGTGTAGTATACTTGTCTAATATTTGGTGTATAGAATAACTTTTGCGGATAATTTATTGGGTTCACACTTAACGGGGGGAATTTATGTGGCAAATTTGTGAATATGCAAAGAATTCCATGTCTTCTGCCTCTTAACACAGTCCCATAAAAGATCTCATATAGTGCTTTCCGACACTAGATATTAATGTTCATAGGTTCGTATAGGTAATGTTTTCCAGTCACCACCTCATATTTGTGCAGGATCAACCAACCGCGAGAAAATTTTTCCACACTCATCGTTGTTTTCCTTCTCTGTCCGCTTAGATGTTCCGCCTCAAACTTCTATGTATCTTCCCCAAGATCAACCATCTAGTAAGAGAGGCAGGGAGAAGAAGGTGCAAATTATGAGTAAGGGATATAGTTGAGAGAGTGATTAATTGTCTGTCAGAAGGTGTAAAATTGGATAGAAATAAAAAATGGGACAATTCCAGGAAATACTAAGTACTTGATGAACCATTACAATGGTTGTGGCCCTCTTAGGCTACGTGTGTTCATGAGTAGATCAAATTATGGCGTAGTTGTGCCTGTTTTTCATTTGTGGTTCTGTTTTTTAGTCTTTCTGGACTTGTCGATGAAGGTATGCATCTTTTCCCTTTTATTTTCTCATTTTTAAGACAACATGCAGCTGGAAAGGGAGTTTGGAATCAGTGGTGGATGTTAAGAAATATATTCAGAATTTTTTTTCAAAAATTCTAGCGCAGTTTATATTAGAAAGTTTATACAAAACTTACGACACAGTTTATATATCCAGTTTATATCCAAAAACTTTTATAACGTTATATCCAGAAAGTTTTACAGCAAGAAATAAATATATGGTTTAGAGTCTTAGTGTTCCTTGAAATATAAGGTTAAAACATTATATCCAGAAAGTTTTACAGTAAGAAATAAATATATGGTTTAGAGTGTCTTAGTGTTCTTTGAAATATAGGGTGGATGTAATATATATTATATGGTAGGCCAGATTGTAATAGCCTATCATTATTCATTTGGGGTGGCCAAAGATTGTACACCTTGATTAGGAACAACGTTTTCGGAAACCAACCACCTTCATAGAGTCACCTCCTGCTAATATATGCCAAGTGTGTTTCCTACACTTTTGAAAAATTCAAGTAAAAGATGGTGTCTAAATTGCAACAAGCTTATCTGAATGAATTGGTAGTTTTAATAACAAGGGAGATGTAATTGTAGATAAAGTCAATTTAAATTCAACAAATAGTGAAATGTTCCATATTAAGTAGAGTGACATGCATTGAGAATGGATAAATGTGTGTGAGATGTTTAAAGATTTCTTAAGCATCTTTAATGATAAGATAAGAGTTCTTTGACTTGTCAAGCAGTAACTGCTCAGACCTATATTTATTTTAGCACTATGGCCTATATTCTTTTATTTCATTGAGGGAAATATGCAATATTGATGTAATATGAATAATATCAAGTAGGGAGTATTTCAATTGGGAAGTATCAATTAGACGGTAGATAGCTATGTACATATTGGAAGATGAATATATTTTAATCTTCTAGTATCTTTAATGGATGGAAGGATTTATTTGGCATATAACTTATTTCAATGTCATATGCAATGCTAAATTGTTATGGAATGGATTTCAATTTTGTTAGAGGATGTCGATTTTGGTTTTTCTTTTAATCTTCTGGTATCTTTAATGGATGAAAGGATTTATTTGGAATAAAACTTATTTCAATGGCATATGCAATGCTAAATTGTTATGGAATGGATTTCAATTTTGTTAGAGGATGTCGATTTTGGTTTTTATGCTTATTTGTATAAGAGTTCAAAGGTTCTTTGGAAAATTATGAAGAGAGAGCAAGAACAAGTTTACAAATTGATTGGAATCATGGTAAATGGAAGTATTGGACAAAAGCTTATGGTTTGAGTGACCATATGCTTTCTTAGTGCATAATAACCTCTGGTTCAAAAGGGAATGATTATTTTTCTGAATGAGACAATTGATATTTAAGTTTGTAACTATATTGTTGATCATTTTCCTAAATGAAACAATCGATACTTAAATTTGTAACTATATTATTTTTTGTGTTGTGAAAAATTGCTAAGAGGATTTGCGGAGGCAAAACATTGACAAAATTCAATAGAAATATGAAGAAACCAAACCTTTGATTCAACAAGTAGAAAAATACAACCTTCATACAAAACTACAACCTTCTTTATACTTCTTTAGGTAGGTGAATGCATAAGAGCACTACTATGTTCCACCCATGTTAACACCTTAGTGTACATTTTGGATCTTAAAGTAAAGGAAACTTATGAGATAAAAGTAGAGGAAACTTATGAGATAAAAGGCACTCAAAATGTTCCTCTAAATTCCAAGAAATGGCTCAATTGCAGTGTTTTTACATCTCTAAATCAAATTAGAACCTTAAAAAATATTAGAATTCATTGGATCCATCAATACTCTAATGTCTTGTTTTGCAGAATTCTAGCATATATAACCAAGTTTCTCTGAATTCCCCCATATCTATATGTTGTCTGGGAAAAAATAAAACCATTGTTGCAATGTAATTATGTATCTAATAGATCTCCGTTGATTTTTTCAAGGGACCAAATATGATATATAGAATGTATACAGTTTAATCAAAATCATAAAAACGCAACATAAGTTGAAGGATGTGAAATGAATAAGTAGAAGTTTGAATTTCTAAGAATTTTTTTGGATGCCCAAACTAATATACATCATTGACCTTGGCAATTTATCCAAGGCCATCTTATAGATCGGGGATAAAATAAATATATCTATGTATACAAATATATCAAAATTAACTTGGTTTAGATATAATAAGTGATGCAGGAGCATCGTATGCAGCCAACCAAGCAACATAAAGGCGAAAGACAGCTGGAAAAGCACTTGCGCACATTTTGAAGTGTTTTGAAGATTAATGGATGGACATTAATGAAATAGCTAAGGGAAGCGTACTTACATTTATATCTAGATGTTGTAAACAGATCTTGAGCATTGCTCTCGTCTGTCAAATGTAGAGGCATTATGCGTAATGAATGCAAGTAGGTAGATTTAATTTAATAGATTAGACAGTTTAGAAGCATAGGAGGAAAAAAGGATATAGACTCCCTCACCCTTGTATCATTGTAACTTTACGATCATTCAGAATTCATAAGCTGAAGAGATGAAGCAGAGAGTTGTAGAGGAGAACCCATGTACAAGAATGCTTGAGTTAATATATGAAGCTTTGACTCAATTTTCATGATGTTATGATGCTTATTGTTTACATTAGTTAAATGGTATGTTTACAGTTGTTTTGTTTCTCTGCTATGCATTTATCTCAATGTTGTGGTGTGTGCATGATTTCATGTTGAATGTATGAAGTCCGAGAGAGGAGAAAAATGAGTTTCAATTGTTTCGCTCTCTGAGAATTCCTGCAAGGAGTGTAGTGAATGTCTGTAAGGTGTGCGTTGACGACGGTATGAGATTTATCTCAGAAAGCTCAGGAGAGATATCATTGTTCTCGTACTAGCTGAAGTGTAGGTAAAGCACAGAGCCATACAAGGTGTGCAAAGGTCAGTTGAAGCCTTGGATTTTACAAATCCAGAAAGAAGATTGAGAGACTATTATTGCAAAGAGTGCATAGGGTCGAAGACTCAAATAACCAGAGGTTATTTGAAAGTTTGCCGCAAGAAGTGCGTGCAAGGATCCATATTGGAAGCTTGAGTTTACGAGTGAAATCTCAGGAGGGATTTAACCTTTGAAGTGATCAAAGGGAGAGGAAGGTTGAAATCGTCGCACAGGAGTCATTGGGTGGTTAGAATTCTCTGTGGAGAACTCACGGAATCGCGAGGACCATAGGATCCAGAGGAGTTGCAAGGTGGTTAGGAGTCAAACGAACCACCACCCTGATATCAATAATCAACGTGAAATGTTGATCGTGGTCAATTTGAGCTGTTAGATCATTTCGGGAATTCGCGGTTTGTAAGTTTGGAGCACAAGACAAAATCCTTGGTCACTCTAACTCCCAAATCACCAAAGGGATTATCAAGTGTAAAATCAAACAGCGGGAACACTTTGTGGAGAAGCGCCAAAGACCTAAGAGCCATCAGATCTTGCAAAGAAGTAAGGGGGTTAAGGCGAGTACCTTTTCAATCACCCATAAGCTCAGGAGAGATAGGGGTTGTTGGATCTAGTCCAATGAGAGTCGTCGAATCTTGTGTGAATTTGTATTTCAGGAATTCGGGGATTGACACGACAAATGATTTTGGAGTCGAGAGTTTCAAACTCACGGTTCGCAAAATCCCAAAAATATCGGGACCGTTGGATCAAGGGAGGCTTACAGTCATTGATCCCGCAAAAGGAAAAATTTCAAAGTTCGGGGAATCACAAGAGAAGAGGAATGACTGTTGGCTTTTCGCTTAAAGTCCCGAAAGCCAAAACTAGTGGGTAACAGGTGGCATGTGCTTGTCACGTTGAAGGAGTCAACCTTCATTGACATTTCGCATTTCGGTGATTGTAAGAGTTGTGACATTGTGTCGAGAACCTCCAACTCGCGAAGCCCAAAATATTTCCTGGCTTAAACAAAGGGTTTAATTAACTCTTTGCATGGTTTGGGAAAATATCCTGCACTGATCTCAGCCTGAGGGCAGGGTGTCTGTGCCATTTGTGGTATTAGAGCCTGATTTAATCTGTATATTTTAGGCAGAGGGAGCTAGAGGAAAAGGAGTAGTCCGATATGCACCAATTGTGGTATCAGAGCACAGATCAAATTCTTTTCTTTTTGTAGCAGAGAGAAAAGAGGAATTTTACATCCATGCCACCGAGAAGAAGAGACAGGCAATTACCTGATCCAGCAGTGGAAAGGGAAATGAGCGAATTACGTGCCAGACTTGATGTTATGGAGACAGCACAGAGGCGCACAGTTGACGTTGGGGATATCAGCAAAGCTGAAAGTGAAAATGAAGATGTAAACGAAGAAGTTGCAGTCGAAGATGTTGCAGAAGAATGCATATTCAGGGTTGTTGCAAGGATAGGTTCTAGGGAAAAAATGGACATTACAGTGTATGAAGGCAGCTTGGATGTTAAAGAACTTATAGACTGGATTAGAGATCTAGACAAATACTTCGACTATGAGGATGTCGAGGAAGATAAGAAATTCAAACATGATGTTACCATACTTAAAGGGCATGCAGCACTATGGTGGGATGAACTGCAGGCTGACAGACGTTGCAAAGGAAAGTAGAAAATCAAAAACTGGGATAGAATGGTTGCCAAGATGAAAGCCAAATTTATACCCAGGGATTATCAAATCACTCTGTTTCGGAGGATGCAGAATTTGAGACAGAAGCTGATGTCAGTGAAAGAATACACTGAAGGATTCTACAGGATAAACATCAGAGTAGGTCATCAGGAGAACGATGATGAAAAAGTTGTCAGGTACATGAATGGTCTATGATATGATATTCAAGATGAGATGATCATGATGTCCATCCGAAATGTGGAAGATTCTTATTAGATAGCCCTGAAAGATGAAGAAAAGTTGTGTTGGAAGCAAGGTCAAAGAGGCTGAGGTGGAAGTCAAAGTAGAGGCAAGACAATTACCCAGGATAGGACTCGGAAACCTAAAGAAGAGGGAAAGAAACCTCAAACTCGACTTGAGAGAGGACGAAACTCACAGGGAAGGCAGTATGCTAATAGAAATACTTTTCCTCGAGCCAGAGGAAGAGGCAGAGGCAGAGGAGGTGAAGTGAAGTGATTTGTCTATGGAAAAATCGAACATAAATATTATGAGTGTGAAGATAGGAAGAAAGATGGTGGTGAAACTCACATTGCCGAAGCTCAAGGGTGGAATGTTGAGGCAGAGGACGCTGAAGGCAGAAGATCCTTAATGATGAGGAAAGTTCTCTTGAAACCAGAGAAGGAACTAGAGAACCCAACCCAAAGAAACAGTCTGTTTCGGACTGCTTGCAAAACTAAAGATAGAGTATGCAAGGTCATAATGGATAGCGGTCGCACAAACAATCTCGTACAGAGTTTCATGGCTACAAAAAGGACATCAGGTAAATGTTACTAAATAATGTTTAGTTGAATTTAAAATAGGAGGATATAAAGATGAAATATTATATGATGTCATTCCCATGGATGTTTGTCATCTATTGCTAGGTAGAGCATGCCAATATGACAGAAACATAGTTCATGATGGGAGAAAGAACACGTACACCCTGGAGAAAAATGGTAGGACACACATGTTGTTGTCGATTAAGGATAAAGAGGTGAAAAAAGAAATGAGCAACACTATACTTCTCATGAGTGGGAAGGAACTTCTTGATGAGCTTAAGAAGAAGGAAGACACACAATTTATTGTGGTCAGGAAACCCAAAATTGTTTTTACCAGTATGAGAATAGATGATTTACCAGAAGAAATCTAGGAGTTACTGGGAGAATTTGTTGATATAGTAGTGAACGAACTACCTTGTTCATTTCCACCTATCAGGAGTATAAGTCATCATATCGATATTATACTTGGAGCCAGTTTGCCAAACAAAGAAGCATATCGGTTGACGATGTAGGAAAATGAAGAAGTCAAGAGACACGTCCTGGACTTAATGGACAAAGGATTGATTCGAGAAAGCTTGAGTCCATGCGTTGTTCCGACAGTGCTCATCCTAAAGAAAGACGGAGGCTGGAGAATGTGTACAAACTCAAGGGAAATCAATAATATTACCATGATATACAGGTTTCCATTACCAATGATGGATACGGTGAAGAAAAGACACAAATATTTTCACTGGATAGAGGAAGTAGAGAAGAGTTTCAATCTGCTGAAGAAGAAGATCAATGAGCAACCAATTCTGGTTTTGCCAGATTTTAGCAAGACATTCTAGGTCAGGTGTGACATGAGTGGATTTGCAATTGGAGCGGTCTTAAGCCAAGATGATAGGCCAGTCACATATTTCAGTGAAAAACTGAATGAAGCGAAGATTAAGTACTCCACATATGACAAGGAATTCTACGCAGTCATACAAGTGTTGAAGAAATGGAGACACTATTTGGTTCCCAAGGAGTTTGTTTTGTATAGTGATAATCACGCTTTGCAATTCATGACTCGACATGAGAAGTTGAACCAAAAACATGTTAAATGGGTTGAATACATGCATAATTTTACTTTTGTGATTAAGCATATTTCTGGAACTGTTAGCAAAGTTGTTGATGCTTTGAGCAGGAAATGTTTGCTTATGCAGGAATTTAGAGTCAAGACTTTGGGTTTTGATAACCTCAAAGAAATGTACAGAGGTGACCTAGACTTCAAGGAAGCATATGAGGCGTATGAGAATCCAATTCTCAGAGACAAAAACCAATGGACTGAGTATATGATCCAAGATGGATTATTATTCAGGGGAAATCAACTATGTATTCCAAAATGCTCCATGAGGGAGAACCTGCTGAAGGAAAAACACAGTGGAGGATTGGCTGGACACTTCATTCATGACAAGACATTCTCAAAGTTGAATAGCTCATATTATTGGCTAGAGATGAGAATAGATGTTAGGAAATTTGTGGACAGGTGCAGAATTTGCCAGCACACGAAAGCAAAAAGGAAAAACGCAGGGTTATACCAGCCATTACTAATACCTAAAAGGCCGTGGGATACAGTGAGCATGGATTTCATATTGGGACTACCAAGGACACAAAGAGGATGTGATTCGATCTTTGTGGTAGTCGACAGATTTTCAAAGATGGCACATTTCATACCATGCCAGAAAACCAGTGATGCAACTCATATTGCGAACCTGTTTTTCAAGGAAGTCATTAGACTTCACGGCTTGCCAAAGAGTATCATTTATGATCGAGATACCAAGTTCATAGGGCATTTCTTGAGGACCTTATGGAAACATTTGGGGACAAGTTTGTCTTTTAGCTCAGTGTATCATCGTCAGACGGATGGAAAAATAGAGGTCATAAATAGGAGCTTGGGAGATTTGTTAAGAAGCTTAGTGAATGAACACCACGGTCAATGGGATCACATTCTTCCACAAGCATAATTCGCTTACAATTATTCACTCAATAGAAGCACAGGGCACAATCCATTCCAGATTGTATATGGAATGCAGCCAAGTGGAGTTTCTAAATTGAAAGATGCAGAACAAGTTGGATTTAGGAGTGCTAGTGCATAGGACTTTACAGAAGGAATGAAGGAGCTTCATAGCCAAATTAAGGAGCAATTGCAGAGTTCAAATCAAGAATACAAGCGTAGAGCAGATCAACACAGACAAGAACTTCAGTTTGAAGTTGGTGATCTAATTCTTGCACATCTGAGGAAGGAGAGGTTCACAAGGGGAATGTATAACAAATTGGAGATGAAAAAGATTGGACCATGCATGGTCATAAGGAAATTTGGGGCAAATGCATATGAGATTGAATTACCCGATGGGGTTGGAATCTCATTGATATTCAATATCACGGATTTGTACCCTTACAGAGCTGAAGAAGTAGGAGTAGAGGAGGAACAGAAAGAAATTCAATGGACAAGACAAATGCCTGTAGTTGAAAAGCCACAGATGGAAAGCGTAATGGACAAAAGGGTTAGCAAAAAGACCAGGAGAAAAGAGTATTTTGAATACTTGGTCAAATGGAAGGGACATCCAGTTGAATATGTCAGTTGGGAGGATGAAGCAACAATTCATAGGCATGGACAGACCATGTAAGACCTCATGAACAGGAGTTCATGAAAAATTTCAAGCAAGGGAGTATGATGCAGGAGCATCGTACATAGCCAGTCAAGCAACATAAAGGCAGAAGACAGCCAGAAAAACACCTGCGCACATTTTGAAGTGTTTTGAAGATTAATGGATGGACATTAATGAAATAGCTAAGGGAAGCATACTTACATTTATATCTAGATGTTGTAAACAGATCTTGAGCGTTGCTCTCATCTGTCGAATGTAGAGGCATTTATGTGTAATGAATGCAAGTAGGTAGATTTAATTTAATAGATTAGACAGTTTAGAAGTGTAGGAGGGAAAACGGATATAGACACCCTCACCCTTGAATCATTGTAACTTTATGATCATTTATAATTCATAAGTTGTAGAGCTGAAGCAAAGAGCTGTAGCTAAGAACCCAGGTATAGGAATGCTTGAGTTAATACATGAAGCTTTGACTCAATTTTCATGGTGTTATGATGCTTATTGTTTACATTAGTTAAATGGTATGTTTACAATTTTTTTGTTTCTATGCTATGGATTTATCTCAATGTTGTGGTGTGTGCATGATTTCATGTTGAATGTATGAAGTCTGAGAGAGGAGAAAATGAGTTTCAATTGTTTCTCTCTCTGAAAATTCCTAGAAGGAGTGCAGTGAACATCCACAAGGTGTGCTTTGAAGAGTGTTTGAGTTTTATCTCAAAAAGCTCAGGAGAGATATCGTTGTTCTCATACCAGCTGAAGTGCAGGTAAAGCACAGAGTCGTGCAAGGTGTGTGCAGGCCAGTTGAAGCCTTGGATTTTAAAAATCTAGAAAGAAGATTGAGAGACTATTGTTGCAAAGAGTGCACAGGGTTGAAGACTTAAATAACTAGAGGTTATTTGAAAGTTTGTTGCAAGAAGTGCATGCAGGGATCCGTTTTGGAAGCTTGAGTTTACGAGTGAAAGATCAGGAGGGATTTAACCTTTGAAGTGATCAAAGGGAGAGGAAGGTCGAAATCGTCAAATAGGAGTCATTGAGAAGTGAATTGGGCGGTCAGAATTCCCCACGCAGAACTCGCAAAATTGCGAGGACCATAGGATCTAGAGGAGTTGCAAGGTGGTTAGGAGTCAAACAAACCACCACCTTGATATCAAGAATCAATGTGAACTGTTGATCATGGTTAGTTCAACCCATCAGATCATTTCAGAAATTCGGTGTTCGTAAGTTTGGAGCGCAGGCCAAAATCCTTGGTCACTCTAACTCCCGAATCGCGAAAGGGATTATCAAGTGTGAAATCGAACTGCGGGAACACTTTGTGGAGAAGCGTCGAAAAACCGAGAGCCATCAGATATTGCAAACAAGTAAGGGGGTTAAGGCGAGTACCTTTTCAATCACCCATAAGCTCAGGAGAGATAGGGGTCATTGGATCCAGTCCAATGAGAGTCGTCAGATCTTGTGCGAATTCATTTTTTCGGGAATTCAGGGATTGGTGCGACAAGTGATTTTGGAGTCAAGAGTTTCAAACTCTCAATTCATGAAATCCTAAAAATATTGGGACCATTGGATTAAGGGAGGCTTACAGTCGTTGATCCCGCAAAAGGTGAAATTTCGGAGTTCAAGGAATCATAAGGGAAGAGGAATGACTATTGGTTGTTCACTCAAAGTCCCAAAAGCCAAAACTAGTGGATAACAGGTGGCATGTGCTTGTTGCGTTGAAGGAGTCAAACTTCGTTGGCATTTCGCATTTCGGAGATTGTAAGAGTTGTGACATTGCGTCGAGAACCTCCAACTCGCGAAGCCCAAAATCTTTCATGGCTTAAACAAAGGGTTTAATTAACTCTTTGCGTGGTTTGGGAAAATATCTTGCGCTGATCTCGGCCCAAGGGCAGGGGGTTTGCGCCAATAAGTCATGCCAACTTGCAAAAGATGTTTGTGAGAATATCCAAAGCAGCTTTGTCCCTGTGTACAATTCCTCCGCGACACGCATTCATCACTTCTTTTTTAGAGTCACCCACAATATCAACTATACTTCCTCAAAAGTCTGAAACTATTTCCTTCATTCTAAGACCATTACTTATTAATATCATATGTGTAATTGAACGGTATAAATTATTTTAAGAATTCTAATAACTGGTTCTCAGATTCCACATTCCTAGTTATAATGTCCCTACCATACCTAGCCGTGCATCTCTACATTTTGTGTTCTTTTGGACCAATATGACGAAATTGAAATAGTTCTTAACACCAAACCCAAATAAATTTATTGGTTAATAACCTCTTGATTCACATTTACATGACCAAATTGTGTTCTTTAATAACCTCTTGACTCTCATTTACATCACTAAATTACTCTCAATTCCTGCATAGCTGCAGGTATATGCTACCATGCAACCTTGTTAATGTACTAAATGTACACATATCCCACATATAACAAACACATTAATATTAATATGAAATATTTATGGCTATTGTAAAACCGAATTGTAGAACTAATTTCCTAATCTCGGTGTTAATTTAAATCATAGTAATTTTAAAACATAAAAAATAGGATTGATTCTTCTCACTAAACAATTAAATGGTCTAAAACCCTCATAACATGTCCAATGATGTTGGAAGACAAGGTAGATGTAGGGAAAACAACATGAAAATTAAAATCACAAGCTTCAAATCGGAGTTACACAGACTATATGAGGCAAAGCACAAACCTAAGCTTGAGCCTAGTTTTGTTCATGCTTATTGAGTTGGGTTTGTTTGGCTGATTATAGAGAAATCTGCAACAATTCTAGCTACTCATCTCTAAAATACTACCCATCTTTAAGTTTCTATCATGCATATACCTTGGCCTAAGAGAAACTCACCCAATTGACTGAGGCATTGCATGTTCTAGATCAGTGACATCCATGTTCAACTGATTCATCTCAACAATGGCTCTAAATTTAGCCATTGTTACATTCAGTGATCTAACTCATATTTTCCTCCAACAAATTGAATAAGTTTTGAATACCTCTCAAAATATGTGCATGAGGACATCTCTCTTCATGCCAATTTATTGTTCTGGGTAGCGACTTCTCTTTGTTGAGTAATGGCCCAAACACAAATTGACATGCATTGATTGGATTGGATACGATGAATTTATTATCAAGTCTACTTCCATCTAGATTTGAACTTGTGACTTTTTAACAGGAAACACATGTTCTTAACCATTAGGCCCATTTTAATTGTATATACATGTGTTACCTCCCTAAAGTAAAGTTGAACAGCTCCAGAGAGGTAATCCTGAGAAATCAAGTGACATTTACCTGGTGGGCTTTTTTTCAGACAATACACTCATTCATGAATGGGATGATTGATGACAAATAAGATGTGACATTCTTAAGATAGCAGAATTATTTCCAATCAGCCTAGTCTAAATGCTCTATTTTTTGTGTTTTTTAGGCATATTTTTAAACAAATTTTATCCAAAATTAAGTTAGAAATTGTTGGAACTGTAGATCTGAGTGATTGAGTCTCTATATTCTGAATGTTTTTTAAGTAGATGAATCCATTTATACATTCAAATTACAATTTAATTGACACAAAAATGAGATTTCACCCAGATTTATTTAATTGAAGAAAAAATCCAAATAATAAAACATTTAAACAATGCCCATCACTTCAAAGTGACAGAGAGGCCAAAATCCTTTGGAACAACAATGAAAAGACTGAAATAAAATAAAAATAGGAAATAAGAACTTATTGGATGACGTTAGCAGGTAGCAATATCCTATACTAT
>ML787718.1:87832-113117 GCA_009831015.1 Picea engelmannii
AAGTGAGGGTTACCCTGCCAAGGGATTGGCCCTTTCTCAGTTACCTAATTACAAATGAAAATAGTCTTCCTCCTGGTGGAAAACATGCAAATTTTAATTATGGTTTGATAAATGCCTGCTTGTTTGTAATTAAGCAATGTAAGAGAGGCTTTCTGTATTTAATTTGTTCAAATTTGTAAGGTTATAGAATACAAACCATATGAACTTTGATCTCTATAATATATTGTAGAATATTTATTTTAAGAAACTATTTCGAGAACAATCAAGTTCTGCATGGAATCATAGTATCTGCCAGTTTGGGATGGGAGTGAATGCGAGCGAGTACAGACACGTGGCTAGCAAGTAGAAATACATTTGGTTTGCATGTAGAATATACTATTCTTGAATTAGTTCTTCCTGGAATATATCCAAAAATATCAAAATTTAAAAGGTTCTTGGACAAACAAAATTGGGCGTCTGATGTTCTGTGACCTACAAATAGCTCCCACAGTTCTACGATATACAAATAGACAAGCGGAGTTGCGGACTATAGAAATTTATCAAAAAATAATAATGTTTGTTAAATATCTCTAGAAATTACATGAACATTTAAAATCATACGATAGAATAGTAATAACGTCTGATACATAGGTTCATGGAGAAAAACACAAAAAAAAATAGCATTCCCGAATTGGTTTGCTTTAAAAAAAAGGCTTTTTCTTGGAAACAAAAAAATTTAGCATTGTCAAATTATTTTTCTTTACATACATGTTACATATGCTTGTGGAGAGAAACACAAAAAAATAATAGCAACCTCTGTTACATAGGTTCGTGGAAAAAAACACAAAGAAAATAGCATTCCCGAATTAGTTATCTTTAAAACAAGGGATCCTCGACACAAAATAAATTTAAATTTATCAAATTTTATAAGGTAGACATTTATTTTTATACATACGAAATATGTACTTTTATAAAGTATGGGGATGAGATTTTATAGAGCATGCATAGAGTCCTCATTCCATACTTAGCGAGTTTTTGGATCGCGGGTTCTCGGCCTGGCAAGCTAAAAAATGGGCCTCTGTTGTTCTGTATCCTACAAATAGCATGAAGAGTTCCACGATATACAAATTGAGAAGTAGACTTGTGGACTATAGAAACTTATAAAAAAATAAATAATGTCTGGTACATATCTCTGGAAATCACATCAACATTTAAAAGCATACAATAGAGTAGTAATAACGTCTGTTACATAGGTTCGTGGAGAAAAAACACACAAAAAATTAACATTCCCGAACTAGTTTGCTTTAAAAAAAAGGGTTATGGACAGAATAAAAATTGAAATTTATCAAATTATAGGATCTTGGACACCCAAAGTATAGGATCTAGAATAGTAACAACGTCATGCAAGATAAACAAATTAGCATAGAATAGGATATAAAAAAATGTAGCAGACCTCCATACTTAGCCAGTGTTTGGATCACGGGTTCTAGAGCTGGTGGGCTCAAAATTGGGCCTTTGTTGTTCCGTGGCCTACAAATAGCACTGAAAGTTCCACAATATACAAATTGACAAGCCAACAGACAAAAAATTAAGCATAGAATCGGACACAAAAAATGTAGCAGACTTCCATACTTAGCCACTTTTTGGATCGCGGGTTCTTGGGATGGCGGGCTCAAAATTGTGGCTCTCTTGTTCCGTGGCCTACAAATAGGATTGAGAGTTCTGTGATATACAAATTAAGAAGAAGACTTACGGACTATAGAAATTTATCGAAAATAAATAATGTATATTACATATAATAACATCTGTTACATAGGCTCGTGGAGAAAAAGACAAAAAAATTAGCATTTCCAAATTAGTTTGTTTGAAAGAAAAGGCTTATGGACAAAAGAAAAATTGAAATTTATCAAAGTATAGGTTCCTAGACACCCAAAAGGTTAGCATACAATACAATAGTAACAATGTCATGCAATACAAAAAAATTAGCATACATTAGTACACAAGAAATGTAGCAGACCCGAATTAGTTTTCTTTGGAAGAAATGAGAAAGTGTTGGACACACCTACCACACTTAGAGTGGGGGGTGAATGAGTGTGGGGATCTTTTTCCCAAAACTTCCCTCTTACACAATAATTCCTTAGTTAACATTCAACATTTTCTCATTACTCATTGTTGTCACTTATAATCAGTTAGATGTGAATACATATCAACAACATATATTAGCAACATATCATCAAAAAATCATCTCCACAAAGAAAACAAGATGTATGTACAATTTTTCTTTTTATTATGGACTTCAATCCGGAGGTTTTTCAGCAACAACTGAATAGAGTACAAATCTACAAGAGCAACAACTCTATATGCAAGACTCATCTTACATTCTCAGCACCAACTGAGATGAGGCAACAATACTCAACAGATATCAATCTGACAACATAAACAAGTGCATCAACCATGCACCAACCTATGCCAAACAACCTGTAATCAACCTATACCATAAAAAAGTCCATCCAACCATGTACCAAGTATATACCAGTCATGTGTCAACTACTCATCAACAATGACTCATCAATATGTACCAACATCATCAACTATACACCTCATGTATGTGCCAACTCATCAACTGTTTGTCTCAACCATGACTAGTTTTGGATTAGTCAACAACCCCAACTTGAAATAATCATAACTTTGTACCTATAATTAAAGATCTGAAAGTGATACACAATTTTCTTCAGTGTGTTTTGTGCAATTCTGCCAAGCGGCACTACTTGGAACCTCTCAGAAAAGGAGTTATAGCAAAAATGGCATACCTTGCTGAATTCTGGCTTATTCTAGAGAGAGACCTTGTAGAGCGTTCCCCACACACAATATTCATTTAATTGATCTAAAACTATTACAAAACATACTACAAACTATACCCTAACCAACACATTTGGTCTCACTAAATTTGGATCTATTATGAAGAAGTTATGATGTTTTTACCCGAAACCCCTGTTTTTGACTAGTTTCAGGATTAGCCACAAACCCTATTTTCCACGGAGTGTAAATCCAAAAATACAACGACCCACAAGATAAATTGTGCAGCACATATACTTGGGTATGTTTTCTCAATGGTATAGCAATTTCATAGTCTGAATCAGTATAGAAAAAACTTATAGAAAAATTGGTGAGATGACCTGTAAATAACATACCTTAGAAAGCATCATCAAAAGAATTTATCCTCCCTTCAATTCCGACCCTCTTTTCTTCACCTTCCTTTTGAAATTCGGCTTGGATATCCTTGGTTACCTCAGTCACCTATAGATATTCAATATGATCAAGTGTTCCACACCAAAAATGCTCAAGAAGCTCTCCATCAATACTCCAAAATATATTCTCACAAGAAGCTCTCCATTGATCCACAAAAAGGATGATCTACAAGAGACCATTGCTATCTTATTTATACTTTCATCCTCTAGGTCACTTAACCCATTTTTAGGTCTCTTAACCCATTTCTAGGTCACTTAACCTATTTTCCTTATTTTAGGGTTAACCACCTTCCATGAATATAAATTTCTCCATTATTTTATCATTTAAATATTCCTTGATTTAAATATTTCTTGATTTTTTCACTTCTCTTTATTATTTAAATAATCCACCTTGACTTTCTCACCTTACTTTATCATTTAAATAATGATTTCTTCTTTTAGGTCACTTAACTCATTTCTAGGTCACTTAACCTATTTTCCATATTTTTAGGGTTAACCACTTTCCATAAATAGAAGGCTCTCAAATACTTTATCATTTAAATATCCCTTCTTGATTTTTTCACCTTACTTTATCATTTCTTGATTTTGTCACTTCTCTTTATTATGTAAATAAACCACATGCCAGACTTGATGCTATGGAGACAACACAGAGGCGCACAGTTGACGTTGGGGATATCAGCGAAGTTGAAACTGAAAATGAAGATGTAAACGAAGAAGTTGTAGTCGAATATGTTGCAGAAGAATGCATATTCAGGGTTGTTGCAAGGATAGGTTCTAGGGAAAAAACGGACATTCCAATGTATGAAGGCAACATGGATGTTGAACAACTTCTAGACTGGATTAGAGCTCTAGACAAATACTTTGACTATGAGGATGTCGAGGAAGATAAGAAAGTCAAACATGATGTTACCAGACTTAAAGGGCATGCAGCACTATGGTGGGATGAACTGCAGGTTGACAGACGTTGCAAAGGAAAGTAGAAAATAAAAAACTGGGATAGAATGGTTGCGAAGATGAAAGCCAAATTTATACCCAGGGATTATCAAATCACTTTGTTTCGGAGGATGCAGAATTTGAGAAAGAAGCTGATGTCAGTGAAAGAATACACTGAAGAATTCTACAGGATAAACATCAGAGTAGGTCATCAGGAGAACGATGATGAAAAAGTTTCCAGGTACATGAATGGTCTATGATATGATATTCAAGATGAGATGATCATGATGTCCATCCGAAATGTGGAAGATTCTTATTAGATAGCCCTGAAAGATGAAGAAAAGTTGCACCAGAAGCAAGGTCAAAGAGGCTGAGGTGGAAGTCAAAGTAGAGGCAAGACAATTACCCAGGATAGGACTCGGAAACCTAAAGAAGAGGGAAAGAAACCTCAAACTCGACTTGAGAGAGGACGAAACTCACAGGGAAGGCAGTATGCTAATATAAATACTTTTCCTCGAGCCAAAGGAAGAGGAAGAGGCAGAGGAGGTGAAGTGAAGTGCTTTGTCTATGGAAAAATCAGACATAAATATTATGAGTGTGCAGATAGGAAGAAAGATGGTGGTGAAACTCACATTGTCGAAGCTCAAGGGTGGAATGTTGAGGCAGAGGACGTTGAAGGCAGAAGATCCTTAATGATGAGGAAAGTTCTCTTGAAACCAGAGAAGGAACTAGAGAACCCAACCCAAAGAAAAAGTCTGTTTCGGACTGCTTGCAAACTAAAGACAGAGTATGCAAGGTCATAGTGGACAGCGGTAGCATAGACAATCTCGTACAGAGTTTCATGGCTACAAAAAGGACATCAGGTAAATGTCACTAAACAATGTTTAGTTGAATTTAAAATAGGAGGATATAAAGATGAAATATTATATGATGTCATTCCCATGGATGTTTGTCATCTATTGTTGGGTAGAGCATGGCAATATGACAGAAACATAGTTCATGATGGGAGAAAGAACACGTACACCCTGGAGAAAAATGGTAGGACTCACATGTTGTTGTCGATTAAGGATAAAGAGGTGAAAAAAGAAATGAGCAACACTATACTTCTCATGAGTGGGAAGGAACTTCTTGATGAGCTTAAGAAGAAGGAAGACACACAATTTATTTTGGTCAGGAAACCCAAAATGTTTTTTACCAGTACGAGAATAGATGATTTACCAGAAGAAATCCAGGAGTTGCTGGGAGAATTTGTTGATATAGTAGTGAACGAACTACCTTGTTCATTGCCACCTATCATGAGTATAAGTCATCATATCGATCTTATACTTGGAGCCAGTTTGCAGAACAAAGAAGCATATCGGTTGACGATGCAGGGAAATGAAGAAGTCAAGAGACAGGTCCTAGACTTAATGGACAAAGGATTGATTCAAGAAAGCTTGAGTCCATGCGCTGTTCCGACAGTGTTCATCCCAAAGAAAGAAGGAGGCTAGAGAATGTGTACAGACTCAAGGGAAATCAATAATATTACCATGATATACAGGTTTCCATTACCAATGATGGATACGGTGAAGAAAAGACACAAATATTTTCACTGGATAGAGGAAGTAGAGAAGAGTTTCAATCTGCTGAAGAAGAAAGACAATGAGCAACCAATTCTAGTTTTGCCAGATTTTAGCAAGACATTCTAGGTCAGGTGTGACATGAGTGGATTTGCAATTGGAGCAGTCTTAAGCCAAGATGATAGGCCAGTCACATATCTCAGTGAAAAACTTAATGAAGCGAAGATTAAGTACTCCACATATGACAAGGAATTCTACGCAGTCATACAAGCGTTGAAGAAATGGAGACACTCTTTGGTTCCCAAGGAGTTTGTTTTGTATAGTGATAATCACGCTTTGCAATTCATGACTCGAAATGAGAAGTTGAACCAAAAACATGTTAAATGGGTTGAATACATGCAAAATTTTACTTTTGTGATTAAGCATATTTCTGGAACTGTTAGCAAAGCTATTGATGCTTTGAGCAGGAAATGTTTGCTTATGCAGGAATTTAGAGTCAAGACTTTGGGTTTTGATAACCTCAAAGAAATGTACAGAGGTGACCTAGACTTCAAGGAAGCATATGAGGCGTATGAGAATCCAATTCTCAGAGACAAAAATCAATGGACTGAGTATATGATCCAAGATGGATTATTATTCAGGGGAAATCAACTATGTATTCCAAAATGCTCCATGAGGGAGAACCTGCTGAAGGAAAAACACAGTGGAGGATTGGCTGGACACTTCATTCATTACAAGACATTCTCAAAGTTGAATAGCTCATATTATTGGCTAGAGATGAGAATAGATGTTAAGAAATTTGTGGACAGGTGCAGAATTTGTGAGCACACGAAAGAAAAAAGGAAAAACGCAGGATTATACCATCCATTACTCATACCTAAAAGGCCATGGGATACAGTGAGCATGGATTTCATATTGGGACTACCAAGGACACAAAGAGGATGTGATTCTATCTTTGTGGTAGTCGACATATTTTCAAAGATGGCACATTTCATACCATGCCAGAAAACCAGCGATGCAACTCATATTGCGAACCTGTTTTTCAAGGAAGTCGTTAGACTTCACGGCTTGCCAAAGAGTATCATTTCTGATCGAGATACCAAGTTCATAGGGCATTTCTGGAGGACCTTATGGAAAAATTTGGGGACAAGTTTGTCTTTTAGCTCAGCATATCATCCTCAGATGGATGGACAAACAGAGGTCATAAACAAGAGCTTGGGAGATTTGTTAAGAAGCTTAGTGAATGAACACCACGGTCAATGGGATCACATTCTTCCACAAGCAGAATTCGCTTACAATTATTCACTCAATAGAAGCACAGGGCACAATCCATTCCAGATTGTATATGGAATGCAGCCAAGTGGATTTTCTGAATTGAAAGATGCAGAACAAGTTGGATTTAGGAGTGCTAGTGCATAGGACTTTACAGAAGGAATGAAGGAGCTTCATAGCCAAATTAAGGAGCAATTGCAGAGTTCAAATCAAGAATACAAGTGTAGAGCAGATCAACACAGGCGAGAAATTCAGTTTGAAGTTGGTGATCTAATTCTTGCACATCTGAGGAAGGAGAGGTTCCCAAGGGGAATGTATAACAAATTGGAGATGAAAAAGATTGGACTGTGCATGGTCATAAGGAAATTTGGAGCAAATGCATATGAGATTGAATTACCCGATGGGGTTGGAATCTCATTGATATTCAATATCACGGATTTGTACCCTTACAGAGCTGAAGAAGTAGGAGTAGAGGAGGAACAGAAAGAAATTCAATGGACAAAACAAATGCCTGTAGTTGAAAAGCCACAGATGGAAAGGGTAATGGACAAAAGGGTTAGCAAAAAGACCAGGAGAAAAGAGTATTTTGAATACTTGGTCAAATGGAAGGGACATCCAGTTGAATATGTTAGTTGGGAGGATGAAGCAACAATTCATAGGCATGGACAGACCATGTAAGACCTCATGAACAGGATTTCATGAAAAATTTCAAGCAAGGGAGTATGATGCAGGGGCATCGTACATAGCCAGTCAAGCAACATAAAGGCGGAAGACAGCTGGAAAAGCACCTGCGCACATTTTGAAGTGTTTTGAAGATTAATGGATGGACATTAATGAAATAGCTAAGGGAAGCATACTTACATTTATATCTAGATGTTGTAAACAGATCTTGAGCATTGCTCTCATCTGTCGAATGTAGAGGCATTTATGCGTAATGAATGCAAGTAGGTAGATTTAATTTAATAGATTAGACAGTTTAGAAGCGTACGAGGGAAAACGGATATAGACACCCTCAGCCTTGTATTAGTGTAACTTTATGATCATGTATAATTCATAAGTTGTAGAGCTGAAGCAGAGAGCTGTAGAGAAGAACCCATGTACAGGAATGCTGGAGTTAATATATGAAGCTTTGACTCAATTTTCATGGTGTTATGATGCTTATTGTTTACATTAGTTAAATGGTATGTTTACAGTTTTTTTGTTTCTCTGCTGTGCATTTATCTCAATGTTGTGGTGTGTGCATGATTTCATGTTGAATGTATGAAGTCTGAGAGAGGAGAAAAATTACTTTCAATTGTTTCTCTCTCTGAGAATTCCTGGAAGGAGTGCAGTGAACATCCATAAGGTTTGCATTGAAGAGGGTCTGAGTTTTATCTCAAAAATCTCAGGAGAGATATCGTTGTTCTCATACCAGCTAAAGTGCAGGTAAAGCACAGAGTCGTGCAAGGTGTGCGCAGGCCAGTTAAAGCCTTGCATTTTAAAAATCCAGAAAGAAGATTGAGAGACTACTCTTGCAAAGAGTGCACAGGGTTGAAGACTCAAATAACCAAAGGTTATTTGAAAGTTTGCCACAAGAAGTGCATGCAGGGATCCGTTTTGGAAGCTTGAGTTTACGAGTGAAAGATCAGGAGGGATTTAACCTTTGAAGTGATCAAAAGGAGAGGAAGGTCGAAATCATCACACAGGAGTCATTGAGAAGTGAACTGGGTAATCAGAATTCTCCATGGAGAACTCCTGAAATTGCGAGGACCGTAGGATCTAGAGGAGTTGCAAGTTGGTTAGGAGTCAAACAAACCACCACCCTGATATCAAGAATCAACGTGAACTGTTGATCATGGTTAGTTCAAGCCATCAGATCATTTCAGAAATTCGGGGTTCGTAAGTTTGGAGCACAGGCCAAAATCCTTGGTCACTCTAACTCCCAAATCGTGAAAGGGATTATCAAGTGTGAAATCGAACGGTGGGAACACTTTGTGGAGAAGAGTCGAAGAACCGAGAGCCATCGGATATTGCAAAGAAGTAATGGGGTTAAGGCGAGTACCTTTTCAATCACCCATAAGCTTAGGAGAGATAGGGATCATTGGATCCAGTCGAATGAGAGTCGTCAGATCTTGTACGAATTCATTTTTTGAGAATTCGGGGATTGGCGCGACAAGTGGTTTTGGAGTTAACAGTTTCAAACTCTCAATTCGTGAAATCCTGAAAATATTGGGACCGTTGGATTAAGGGAGGCTTCTAGTTGTTGATCCCTCAAAAGGTGAAATTTCGAAGTTCAAGGAATCATAAGGGAAGAGGAACGACTGTTGGTTGTTCACTCAAAGTCTCGAAAGCCAAAACTAGTGGGTAACAGGTGGCGTGTGCTCGTTGCATTGAAGGAGTCAACCTTCCTTGGCATTTCGCGTTTCGGAGATTGTAAGAGTTGTGACATTGCATCGAGAACCTCCAACTCGCGAAGCCCAAAATATTTCATGGCTTAAACAAAGGGTTTAATTAACTCTTTGCGTGGTTTGGGAAAATATCCTGCGCTGATCTCGGCCCGAGGGCAGGGGGTCTGCGCCAATAAGTCATGCCAACTTGCAAAAGATGTTTGTAAGAATATCCAAAGCAGCTTTGTCCCTGTGTACAATTCCTCCACGGCAGGCATTCATCACTTCTTTTTCAGAGTCAGCCACAATATCAACTATACTTCCTCAAAAGTCTGAAACTATTTCCTTCATTCTAAGACCGTTACTTATTAATATCATATGTGTAATTGAACGGTATAAATTATTTTAAGAATTCTAATAACTGGTTCTCAGATTCCACATTCCTAGTTATAATGTCCCTACCATACCTAGCCATGCATCTCTACATTTTGTGTTCTTTTGGACCAATATGACGAAATTGAAATAGTTCTTAAAACCAAACCCAAATAAATTTATTGGTTAATAACCTCTTGATTCACATTTACATGACCAAATTGTGTTCTTTAATAACCTCTTGATTCTCATTTACATCACTAAATTACTCTCAATTCCTGCATAGCTGCAGGTATATGCTACCATGCAACCTTGTTAATGTACTAAATGTACACATATCCCACATATAACAAACACATTAATATTAATATGAAACATTTATGGCTATTGTAAAACCGAATTGCAGAATTAATTTCCTAATCTCGGTGTTAATTTAAATCATAGTAATTTTAAAACATAAAAATTAGGATTGATTCTTCTCACTAAACAATTAAATGGTCTACAACCCTCATAACATGTCCAATGATGTTGGAAGACAAGGTAGATGTAGGGAAAACAACATGAAAATTAAAATCACAAGCTTCAAATCGGAGTTACACAGACTATATGAGGCAAAGCACAAACCTAAGCTTGAGCCTAGTTTTGTTCACGCTTATTGAGTTGGGTTTGTTTGGCTGATTATAGAGAAATATGCAACAATTCTAGCTACTCATCTCTAAAATACTACCCATCTTTAAGTTTCTATCATGCATATACCTTGGCCTAAGAGAAACTCACCCAATTGACTGAGGCATTGCATGTTCTAGATCAGTGACCTCCATGTTCAACTGATTCATCTCAACAATGGCTCTAAATTTAGTCGTTGTTACATTCAGTGATCTAACTCATATTTTCCTCCAACAAATTGAATAAATTTTGAATACCTCTCAAAATATGTGCATGAGGACATCTCTCTTCATGCCAATTTATTGTTCTGGGTAGCGACTTCTCTTTGTTGAGTAATGGCCCAAACACAAATTGACGTGCATTGATTGGATTGGATACGATGAATTTATTATCAAGTCTACTTCCATCTGGATTTGAACTTGTGACTTTTTAAGAGGAAACACATGTTCTTAACCATTAGGCCCATTTTAATTGTATATACATGTGTTACCTCCCTAAAGTAAAGTTGAACAGCTCCAGAGAGGTAATCCTGAGAAATCAAGTGACATTTACCTGGTGGGCTTGTTTTCAGATAGTACACTCATTCATGAATGGGATGATTGATGACAAAGAAGATGTGATATTCTTAAGATAGCATAATTATTTCCAATCAGCCTAGTCTAAATACTCTATTTTTTGTGTTTTTTAGGCATATTTTTAAACAAATTTTATCCAAAATTAAGTTAGAAATTGTTGGAACTATAGATTTGAGTGATTGAGTCTGTATATTCTAAATGTTTTTTAAGTAGCTGAATCCATTTATACATTCAAATTACAATTTAATTGACACAAAAATGAGATTTCACCCAGATTTATTTAATTGAAGAAAAAATTCAAATAATAAAACATTTAAACAATGCCCATCACTTCAAAATGACAGAGAGGCCAAAATCCTTTGGAACAACAATGAAAAGACTGAAATAAAATAAAAATAGGAAATAAGAACTTATTGGATGACGTTAGCAGGTACCAATATCCTATACTATATCCCTAAAAAATAAATTCTTAGTCATGATATTTTCCTGCAAAAATATTGTTTCAAATTACCGAGAGCTTCAACACTTCCCATGTCACATGGCCAATCCATTGTGACTCCAATAAATTTGATTTGCAGCATTGACCCAATTTTAGAAGGTTAAGGTAATATGGCAATTATTTCCCATGGGCACTAATAACTATAAAATAATTATACGTGAACCAAGCAGGCCTAGCGAGGGCTTACCTAAAGTAATCAATAGATATCTTCTTAACCCATACCTCAAAACCTCTATTTCCTTAATGGAAGGTACTTTATTTGAAACGTTCCACTTGTGAAACATTGCAACAAAGACAACGCAACCCTGAGATCTACACAACTATTTGAAACAAATATAGGGTCTTGAGCCAATAATCAGATTAGACTAGTTGGCAAGTGAGGGTTACCCTGCCAAGGGATTGGCCCTTTCTCAGTTACCTAATTACAAATGGAAATAGTCTTCCTCCTGGTGGAAAACATGCAAATTTTAATTATGGATTGATAAATGCCTGCTTGTTTGTAATTAAGCAATGTAAGAGAGGCTTTCTGTATTTAATTTGTTCAAATTTGTAAGGTTATAGAATACAAACCATATGAACTTCGATCTCTATAATATATTATAGAATATTTATTTTAAGAAACTATTTCGAGAACAATCAAGTTCTGCATGGCATCATAGTATCTGCCAGTTTGGGATGGGAGTAAATGCGAGCGAATACAGACACGTGGCTAGCAAGTAGAAATACATTTGGTTTGCATGCAGAACATAGTATTCCCGAATTAGTTCTTCCTGGAATATATCCAAAAATATCAAAATTTAAAAGGTTCTTGGACAAACAAAATTGGGCGTCTGATGTTCTGTGACCTACAAATAGCTCCCACAGTTCCGCGATATACAAATAGACAAGCGGAGTTGCGGACTATAGAAATTTATCAAAAAATAATAATGTTTGTTACATATCTCTGGAAATTACATGAACATTTAAAATCATACGATAGAATATTAATAACGTCTGATACATAGGTTCATGGAGAAAAACACAAAAAAAAATAGCATTAAAGAATTGGTTTGCTTTAAAACAAAGGCTTTTCTTGGAAACAAAAAAATTTATCATTGTCAAATTAGTTTTCTTTACATACGTGTTACATATGCTTGTGGAGAGAAACACAAAAAAATAAAAGCAACCTATGTTACATAGGTTCGTGGAAAAAAACACAAAGAAAATAGCATTCCCGAATTAGTTATCTTTAAAACAAGGGATCCTGGACATAAAATAAATTTAAATTTATCAAATTTTATAAGGTAGACATTTATTTTTATACATACAAAATATGTACTTCTATAAATTATGGGGATGAGATTTTATAGAGCATGCATAGAGTCCTCATTCCATACTTAGCAAGTTTTTGGATCGCGGGTTCTCGGCCTGGCAAGCTAAAAAATGGGCCTCTGTTGTTCTGTATCCTACAAATAGAATGAAGAGTTCTGCGATATACAAATTGAGAAGTAGACTTGTGGACTATAGAAACTTATAAAAAAATAAATAATGTCTGGTACATATCTCTGGAAATCACATCAACATTTAAAAGCATACAATAGAGTAGTAATAACGTCTGTTACATAGGTTCGTGGAGAAAAAACACACAATAAATTAACATTCCCGAACTAGTTTGCTTTAAAAAAAAGGGTTATGGACAGAATAAAAATCGAAATTTATCAAATTATAGGATCTTGGACACCCAAAGTATAGGATCTAGAATAGTAACAACATCGTGCAAGATAAAATAATTAGCATAGAATAGGATATAAAAAAATGTAGCAGACCTCCATACTTAGCCAGTGTTTGGATCACGGGTTCTAGAGCTGGTGGGCTCAAAATTGGGCCTTTGTTGTTCCGTGGCCTACAAATAGCACTAAAAGTTCTACAATATACAAATTGACCAGCCAACAGACAAAAAATTAAGCATAGAATAGGACACAAAAAATGTAGCAGACTTCCATACTTAGCCACTTTTTGGATCGCGGGTTCTTGGGATGGCGGGCTCAAAATTGTGCCTCTCTTGTTCTGTGGCCTACAAATAGGACCGAGAGTTCCGTGATATACAAATTAAGAACAAGACTTACAGACTATAGAAATTTATCAAAAATAAATAATGTATATTACATATAATAACATCTGTTACATAGGTTCGTGGAGAAAAAGCCAAAAAAATTAACATTTCCAAATTAGTTTGTTTGAAAGCAAAGGCTTATGGACAGAAGAAAAATTGAAATTTATCAAAGTATAGGTTCCTGGACACCCAAAAAGTTAGCATACAATACAATAGTAACAATGTCATGCAATACAAAAAAATTAGCATACATTAGTACACAAGAAATATAGCAGACCCGAATTAGTTTTCTTTGGAAGAAATGAGAAAGTGTTGGACACACCTACCACACTTAGAGGGGCGGGTGAATGAGTGTGGGGATCTTTTTCCCAAAACTTCCCTCTTACACAATAATTCCTTAGTTAACATTCAACATTTTCTCATTACTCATTGTTGTCATTTATAATCAGTTAGATGTGAATACATATCAACAACACATATTAGCAACAGATCATCAAAAAATCATCTCCACAAAGAACACAAGATGTATGTACAATATTTCTTTTTATTATGGACTTCAATCCAGAGGTTTTTCAGCAACAACTGAATAGAGTACAAATCTACAAGAGCAACAGCTCTATATGCAAGACTCATCTTACATTCTCAGCACCAACTGAGATGAGGCAACAATACTCAACATATATCAATCTGACAACATAAACAAGTGCATCAACCATGCACCAACCTGTGCCAAACAACCTGTAATCAACCTGTACCATAAACAAGTCCATCCAACCATGTACCAAGTATATACCAATCATGTGTCAACTACTCATCAACAATGACTCATCAATATGTACCAGCATCATCAACTATACACCTCATGTATGTGCCAACTCATCAACTGTTTGTCTCAACCATGACTAGTTTTGGATTAGTCAACAACCCCAAATTGAAATAATCATAACTTTGTACCTATAATAAATAAAGATCTGAAAGTGATACACAATTTTCTTCAGTCTGTTTTGTGCAATTCTGCCAAGTGGCACTACTTGGAACCTCTCAGAAAAGGGGTTATAGCAAAAATGGCATACCTTGCTGAATTCTGGCTTAGTCTAGAGAGAAACCTTGTAGAGCGTTCCCCACACACAATATTCATCTAATTGATCTAAAACTATTACAAAACATACTACAGACTATACCCTAACCAACACATTTGGTCTCACTAAATTTGGATCTGTTATGAAGAAGTTATGACGTTTTTACCCGAAACCCCTGTTTTTAACTAGTTTCAGGACTAGCCACAAACCCTATTTTCCACGGAGTGTAAATCCCAAAATACAACGACCCACAAGATAAATTGTGTACCACATATACTTGGGTATGTTTTCTCAATGGCATAGCAATTTCATAGTCTGAATCAGTATAGAAAAAACTTATAGAAAAATTGGTGAGATGACCTGTAAATAACATACCTTAGAAAGCATCATCAAAAGAATTTATCCTCCCTTCAATTCCGGCCCTCTTTTCTTCACCTTCCTTTTGAAATTTTGCTTGGATATCCTTGGTTACCTTAGTCACCTATAGATATTCAATATGATCAAGTGTTCCACACCAAAAATACTCAAGAAGCTCTCCATCAATACTCCAAAAGATATTCTCACAAGAAGCTCTCCATTGATCCACAAAAACGATGATCTACAATAGACCATTGCTATCTTATTTATACTTTCATTCTCTAGGTCACTTAACCCATTTTTAGGTCGCTTAACCCATTTCTAGGTCACTTAACCTATTTTCCTTATTTTAGGGTTAACCACCTTCCATGAATAGAAATTTCTCCATTATTTTATCATTTAAATATTCCTTGATTTAAATATTTCTTGATTTTTTCACTTCTCTTTATTATTTAAATAATCCACCTTGACTTTATCATTTAAATAATGATTTCTTCTTTTAGGTCACTTAACTCATTTCTAGGTCACTTAACCTATTTTCCTTATTTTTAGGGTTAACCACTTTCCATAAATAGAAGGCTCTCAAATACTTTATCATTTAAATATCCCTTCTTGATTTTTTCACCTTACTTTATCATTTCTTGATTTTGTCACTTCTATTTATTATTTAAATAATCCACGTGCCAGACTTGATGCTATGGAGACAACACAGAGGCGCACAGTTGACGTTGGGGATATCAGCGAAGTTGAAAGTGAAAATGAAGATGTAAACGAAGAAGTTGCAGTCAAAGATGTTGCAGAAGAATGCATCTTTAGGGCTGTTGCAAGGATAGGTTCTAGGGGAAAAAATTGACATTCCAGTGTATGAAGGCAACTTGGATGTTGAAGAACTTCTAGACTGGATTAGAGCTCTAGACAAATACTTCAACTATGAGGATGTCGAGGAAGATAAGAAAGTCAAACATGATGTTACCAGACTTAAAGGGCGTGCAACACTATGGTGGGATGAACTGCAGGCTGACAGACATTGCAAAGGAAAGTAGAAAATAAAAAACTGGGATAGAATGGTTGCGAAGATGAAAGCCAAATTTATACCCAGGGATTATCAAATCACTCTGTTTCGGAGGATGCAGAATTTGAGACAGAAGTTGATGTCAATGAAAGAATACACTGAATAATTCTACAGGATAAACATCAGAGTAGGTCATCGGGAGAACGATGATGAAAAATTTTCTAGGTACATGAATGGTCTATGATATGATATTAAAGATGAGATGATCATGATGTCCATCCGAAATGTGGAAGATTCTTATTAGATAGCCCTGAAAGATGAAGAAAAGTTGAGCTAGAAGCAAGGTCAAAGAGGATGAGGTGGAAGTCAAAGTAGAGGCAAGACAATTACCCAGGATAGGACTCGGAAACCTAAAGAAGAGGGAAAGAAACCTCAAACTCGACTTGAGAGAGGATGAAACTCACAGGGAAGGCAGTATGCTAATATAAATAATTTTCCTCGAGCCAGAGGAAGAGGAAGAGGCAGAGGAGGTGAAGTGAAGTGCTTTGTCTATGGAAAAATCAGACATAAATATTATGAGTGTGTAGATAGGAAGAAAGATGGTGGTGAAACTCACATTGCCAAAGCTCAAGGGTGGAATGTTGAGGCAGAGGACGTTGAAGGCAGAAGATCCTTAATGATGAGGAAAGTTCTCTTGAAACCAAAGAAGGAACTAGAGAACCCATCCCAAAGAAACAGTCTATTTCGGACTGCTTGCAAAACTAAAGACAAAGTATGCAAGGTCATAGTGGACAACGGTAGCACAGACAATCTCATACAGAGTTTCATGGCTACAAAAAGGACATCAAGTAAATGCCACTAAACAATGTTTAGTTGAATTTAAAATAGGAGGATATAAAGATGAAATATTATATGATGTCATTCCCATGGATGTTTGTCATCTATTGTTGGGTAGAGCATGGCAATATGACAGAAACATAGTTCATAATGGGAGAAAGCACACGTACACCCTGGAGAAAAATGGTAGGACTCACATGTTGTTGTCGATTAAGGATAAAGAGGTGAAAAAAGAAATGAGCAACACTATACTTCTCATGAGTGGGAAGGAACTTCTTGATGAGCTTAAGAAGAAGGAAGACACACAATTTATTGTGGTCAGGAAACCCAAAATTGTTTTTACCAGTACGAGAATAGATGATTTACCAGAAGAAATCCAGGAGTTGCTGGGAGAATTTGTTGATATAGTAGTGAACGAACTACCTTGTTCATTGCCACCTATCAGGAGTATAAGTCATCATATCGATCTTATACTTGGAGCCAGTTTGCTGAACAAAGAAGCATATCAGTTGACAATGCAGGAAAATGAAGAAGTCAAGAGACAGGTCCTGGACTTAATGGACAAAGGATTGATTCAAGAAAGCTTTAGTCCATGCGTTGTTCCGACAGTGCTCATCCCAAAGAAAGACGGAGGCTGGAGAATGTGTATAGACTCAAGGGAAATCAATAATATTACCATGATATACAGGTTTCCATTACCAATGATGGATACGGTGAAGAAAAGACACAAATCTTTTCACTGGATAGAGGAAGTAGAGAAGAGTTTCAATCTGCTGAAGAAGAAGATCAATGAGCAACCAATTCTGGTTTTGCCAGATTTTAGCAAGACATTCTAGGTCAGGTGTGACACGAGTGGATTTGCAATTGGAGCGGTCTTAAGCCAAGATGATAGGCCAGTCACATATTTCAGTGAAAAACTGAATGAAGCGAAGATTAAGTACTCCACATATGACAAGGAATTCTATGCAGTCATACAAGCGTTGAAGAAATGGAGACACTATTTGGTTCCCAAGGAGTTTGTTTTATATAGTGATAATCACGCTTTGCAATTCATGACTCGACATGAGAAGTTGAACCAAAAACATGTTAAATGGGTTGAATACATGCAGAATTTTACTTTTGTGATTAAGCATATTTCTGGAACTGTTAGCAAAGTTGTTATGCTTTGAGCAGGAATTGTTTGCTTATGCAGGAATTTAGAGTCAAGACTTTGGGTTTTGATAACCTCAAAGAAATGTACAGAGGTGACCTAGACTTCAAGGAAGCATATGAGGCATATGAGAATCCAATTCTCAGAGACAAAAACCAATGGACTGAGTATATGATCCTAGATGGATTATTATTCACGGGAAATCAACTATGTATTCCAAAATGCTCCATGAGGGAGAACCTACTGAAGGAAAAACACAGTGGAGGATTGGCTGGACACTTCATTCATGACAAGACATTCTCAAAGTTGAATAGCTCATATTATTGGCTAGAGATGAGAATAGATGTTAAGAAATTTGTGGACAGGTGCAGAATTTGTCAGCACACGAAAGCAAAAAGGAAAAATGCAGGATTATACCAGCCATTACTCATACCTAAAAGGCCGTGGGATCCAGTGAGCATGGATTTCATATTGGGACTACCAAGGACACAAAGAGGATGTGATTCGATCTTTGTGGTAGTCGACAGATTTTCAAAGATGGCACATTTCATACCATGCTAGAAAACCAGTGATGCAACTCATATTGTGAACCTGTTTTTCAAGGAAGTCGTTAGACTTCACGGCTTGCCAAAGAGTATCATTTCTGATCAAGATACCAAGTTCATAGGGCATTTCTGGAGGACCTTACGGAAAAATTTGGGGAGAAGTTTGTCTTTTAGCTCAGCGTATCATCCTCAGACGGATGGACAAATAGAGGTCATAAACAGGAGCTTGGGAGATTTGTTAAGAAGCTTAGTGAATGAACACCACGGTCAATGGGATCACATTCTGCCACAAGCAGAATTCGCTTACAATTATTCACTCAATAGAAGCACAGGGCACAATCCATTCCAGATTGTATATGGAATGCAGCCAAGTGGAGTTTCTGAATTGAAAGATGCAGAACAAGTTGGATTTAGGAGTGCTAGTGCATAGGACTTTACAGAAGGAATGAAGGAGCTTCATAGCCAAATTAAGGAGCAATTGCAAAGTTCAAATCAAGAATACAAGCGTAGAGCAGATCAACACAGGCGAGAACTTCAGTTTGAAGTTGGTGATCTACTTCTTGCAAATCTGAGGAAGGAGAGGTTCCCAAGGGGAATGTATAACAAATTGGAGATGAAAAAGATTGGACTGTGCATGGTCATAAGGAAATTTGGAGCAAATGCATATGAGATTGAATTACCCGATGGGGTTGGAATCTCATTCATATTCAATATCACGGATTTGTACCCTTACAGAGCTGAAGAAGTAGGAGTAGAGGAGGAACAGAAAGAAATTCAATGGAAAAAATAAATGCATGTAGTTGAGAAGCCACAGATGGAAAGCGTAATGGACAAAAGGGTTAGCAAAAGGACCAGGAGAAAAGAGTATTTTGAATACTTGGTCAAATGGAAGGGACATCCAGTTGAATATGTCAGTTGGGAGGATGAAGCAGCAATTCATAGGCATGGACAGACCATGTAAGACCTCATGAACAGGAGTTCATGAAAAATTTCAAGCAAGGGAGTATGATGCAGGAGCATCGTACATAGCCAGTCAAGCAACATAAAGGCGAAAGATAGCTGGAAAAGCACCTGCGCACATTTTGAAGTGTTTTGAAGATTAATGGATGGATATTAATGAAATAGCTAAGGGAAGCATACTTACATTTATATCTAGATGTTGTAAACAGATCTTGAGCGTTGCTCTCATCTGTCGAATGTAGAGGCATTTATGCGTATTGAATGCAAGTAGGTAGATTTAATTTAATAGATTAGACAGTTTAGAAGCGTACGAGGGAAAACGGATATAGACACCCTCACCCTTGTATCAGTGTAACTTTATGATCATCTATAATTCATAAGTTGTAGAGCTGAAGCAGAGAGATGTAGAGAAGAACCCATGTACAGGAATGCTGGAGTTAATATATGAAGCTTTGACTCAATTTTCATGGTGTTATGATGCTTATTGTTATATTTACAGTTTTTTTGTTTCTCTGCTATGCATTTATCTCAATGTTGTGGTGTGTGCATGATTTCATGTTGAATGTATGAAGTCTGAGAGAGGAGAAAAATTACTTTCAATTGTTTCTCTCTCTGAGAATTCCTGGAAGGAGTGCAGTGAACATCCATAAGGTTTGCATTGAAGAGGGTCTGAGTTTTATCTCAAAAAGCTCAGGAGAGATATCATTGTTCTCATACCAGCTAAAGTGCAGGTAAAGCACAGAGTCGTGCAAGGTGTGCGCAAGCCAGTTAAAGCCTTGGATTTTAAAAATCCAGAAAGAAGATTGAGAGACTACTCTTGCAAAGAGTGCACAGGGTTGAAGACTCAAATAACCAAAGGTTATTTGAAAGTTTGCCGCAAGAAGTGCATGCAGGGATCCATTTTGGAAGCTTGAGTTTACAAGTGAAAGATCAGGAGGGATTTAACCTTTGAAGTGATCAAAGGGAGAGGAAGGTCAAAATCATCACACACGAGTCATTGAGAAGTGAATTGGGCAATCAGAATTCTCCATGGAGAACTCGTGAAATTGCGAGGACTGTAGGATCTAGAGGAGTTGCAAGGTGGTTAGGAGTCAAACAAAGCACCACCCTGATATCAAGAATCAACGTGAACTGTTGATCATGGTTAGTTCAAGCCATCAGATCATTTCAGAAATTCGTGGTTCATAAGTTTGGAGCACAGGCCAAAATCCTTGGTCACTCTAACTCCCAAATCGCAAAAGGGATTATCAAGTGTGAAATTGAACGACAAGAACACTTTGTGGAGAAGCGTCGAGGAACCGAGAGCCATCGGATATCACAAAGAAGTAAGGGGGTTAAGCCGAGTACCTTTTCAATCACCCATAAGCTCAGGAGAGATAGGGGTCATTGGATCCAGTCCAACGAGAGTCGTCAGATCTTGTACGAATTCATTTTTTCGAGAATTCGTGGATTGGTGCGATAAGTGATATTGGAGTCAAGAGTTTAAACTCTCAATTCGTGAAATCCTGAAAATATTGGGACCGTTGGATTAAGGGAGGCTTCCAGTCGTTGATCCCGCAAAAGGTGAAATTTCGAAGTTCAGGGAATCATAAGGGAAGAGGAATGACTGTTGGTTGTTCACTCAAAGTCTCGAAAGCCAAAACTAGTGGGTAACAGGTGGCGTGTGCTCGTTGCATTGAAGGAGTCAACCTTCATTGGCATTTCGTGTTTCGGAGATTGTAAGAGTTGTGGCATTGCGTCGAGAACCTAGTCTAAATACTCTATTTTTTGTGTTTTTTAGGCATATTTTTAAACAAATTTTATCCAAAATTAAGTTAGAAATTGTTGGAACTGTAGATTTGAGTGATTGAGTCTATATATTCTGAATGTTTTTTAAGTAGTTGAATCCATTTATACATTCAAATTACAATTTAATTGACACTAAAATGAGATTTCACCCAGATTTATTTAATTGAAGAAAAAATTCAAATAATAAAACATTTAAACAATGCCCATCACTTCAAAGTGACAGAGAGGCCAAAATCCTTTGGAACAACAATGAAAAGACTGAAATAAAATAAAAATAGGAAATAAGAACTTATTGGATGATGTTAGCAGGTAGCAATATCCTATACTATATCCCTAAAAAATAAATTCTTAGTCATGATATTTTCCTGCAAAAATATTGTTTCAAATTAACGAGAGCTTCAACACTTCCCATGTCACATGGCCAATCCATTGTGACTCCAATAAATTTTATTTGCAGCATTGACCCAATTTTAGAAGGTTAAGGTAATATGGCAATTATTTCCCATGGGCACTAATAACTATAAAATAATTATACGTGAACCAAGCAGGCCTAGCAAGGGCTTACCTAAAGTAATCAATAGATATCTTCTTAACCCATACTTCAAAACCTCTATTTCCTTAATGGAAGGTACTTTATTTGAAACGTTCCACTTGTGAAACATTGCAACAAAGACAACACAACCCTGAGATCTACACAACTATTTGAAACAAATATAGGGTCTTGAGCCAATAATCAGATTAGACTAGTTGGCAAGTGAGGGTTACCCTGCCAAGGGATTGGCCCTTTCTCAGTTACCTAATTACAAATGAAAATAGTCTTCCTCCTGGTGGAAAACATGCAAATTTTAATTATGGTTTGATAAATGCCTGCTTGTTTGTAATTAAGCAATGTAAGAGAGGCTTTCTGTATTTAATTTGTTCAAATTTGTAAGGTTATAGAATACAAACCATATGAACTTTGATCTCTATAATATATTATAGAATATTTATTTTAAGAAACTATTTCGAGAACAATCAAGTTCTGCATGGCATCATAGTATCTGCCAGTTTGGGATGGGAGTAAATGCGAGCGAGTACAGACACGTGGCTAGCAAGTAGAAATACATTTGGTTTGCATGCAGAACATAGTATTCCCAAAATAGTTCTTCCTGGAATATATCCAAAAATATCAAAATTTAAAAGGTTCTTGGACAAACAAAATTGGGCGTCTGATGTTCTGTGACCTACAAATAGCTCCCACAGTTCCACGATATACAAATAGACAAGCGGAGTTGCAGACTATAGAAATTTATCAAAAAATAATAATGTTTGTTACATATCTCTGGAAATTACATGAACATTTAAAATCATATGATAAAATAGTAATAACGTCTGATACATAGGTTCATGGATAAAAACACAAAAAAAAATAGCATTCCCGAATTGGTTTGCTTTAAAACAAAGGCTTTTCTTGGAAACAAAAAAATTTAGCATTGTCAAATTAGTTTTCTTTAAATACGTGTTACATATGCTTGTGGAGAGAAACACAAAAAAATAATAGCAACCTCTGTTACATAGGTTCATGGAAAAAAACACAAAGAAAATAGCATTCCCGAATTAGTTATCTTTAAAACAAGGGATCCTGAACACAAAATAAATTTAAATTTATCAAATTTTATAAGGTAGATATTTATTTTTATACATACGAAATATGTACTTTTATAAAGTGTGGGGATGATATTTTATAGAGCATGCACAGAGTCCTCATTCCATACTTAGTGAGTTTTTGGATCGCAGGTTCTCGGCCTGGCAAGCTAAAAAATGGGCCTCTGTTGTTCTGTATCCTACAAATAGCATGAAGAGTTCCGCGATATACAAATTGAGAAGTAGACTTGTGGACTATAGAAACTTATAAAAAAATAAATAATGTCGGGTACATATCTTTGGAAATCACATCAACATTTAAAAGCATACAATAGAGTAGTAATAACGTCTGTTACATAGGTTCGTGGAGAAAAAACACACAAAAAATTAACATTCCCGAACTAGTTTGCTTTAAAAAAAAGGGTTATGGACAGAACAAAAATCGAAATTTATCAAATTATAGGATCTTGGACACCCAAAGTATAGGATCTAGAATAGTAACAACATCGTGCAAGATAAAAAAATTAGCATAGAATAGGACATAAAAAAATGTAGCAGACCTCCATACTTAGCCAGTGTTTGGATCACGGGTTCTAGAGCTAGTGGGCTCAAAATTGGGCCTTTTTTGTTCTGTGGCCTACAAATAGCACTGAAATTTCCACAATATACAAATTGAGAAGCCGACAGACAAAAAATTAAGCATAGAATAGGACACAAAAAATGTAGCAGACTTCCATACTTAGCCACTTTTTGGATCGCGAGTTCTTGGGATGGCGGGCTCAAAATTGTGCCTCTATTGTTGCGTGGCCTACAAATAGGATCGAGAGTTCCGTGATATACAAATTGAGAAGAAAACTTATGAACTATAAAAAATTATCAAAAATAAATAATGTATATTACATATAATAACATCTGTTACATAGGTTCGTGGAGAAAAAGCCAAAAAAATTAGCATTTCCAAATTAGTTTGTTTGAAAGCAAAGGCTTATGGACAGAAGAAAATTTGAAATTTATCAAAGTATAGGTTCCTGGACACCCAAAAAGTTAGCATACAATACAATAGTAACAATGTCATGCAATACAAAAAAATTAGCATACATTAGTACACAAGAAATGTAGCAGACCCGAATTAGTTTTCTTTGGAAGAAATGAGAAAGTGTTGGACACACCTACCACACTTAGAGGGGGGGGTGAATGAGTGTGGGGATCTTTTTCGCAAAACTTCCCTCTTACACAATAATTCCTTAGTTAACATTCAACATTTGCTCATTACTCATTGTTGTCATTTATAATCAGTTAGATGTGAATACATATCAACAACATATATTAGCAACATATCATCAAAAAATCATCTCCACAAAGAACACAAGATGTATGTACAATTTTTCTTTTTATTATGGACTTCAATCTGGAGGTTTTTCAGCAACAGCTGAATAGAGTACAAATATACAAGAGCACCATCTCTATATGTAAGACTCATCTTAAATTCTCAGCACCAACTGATATGAGGCAACAATACTCAACAGATATCAATCTGACAACATAAACAAGTGCATCAACCATGCACCAACCTGTGCCAAACAACCTGTAATCAAACTGTACCATAAACAAGTCCATCCAACCATGTACCAAGTATATACCAATCATGTGTCAACTACTCATCAACAATGACTCATCAATATGTACCAACATCATCAACTATACACCTCATGTATGTGCCAACTCATCAACTGTTTGTCTCAACCATGACTAGTTTTGGATTAGTCAACAACCCCAACTTGAAATAATCATAACTTTGTACCTATAATAAATAAAGATCTGAAAGTGATATACAATTTTCTTCAGTGTGTTTTGTGCAATTCTGCCAAGTGGCACTACTTGGAACCTCTCAAAAAAGGAGTTATAGGAAAAATGGCATACCTTGCTGAATTCTGGTTTATTCTAGAGAGAGACCTTGTAGAGTGTTCCCCACACAAAATATTCATTTAATTGATCTGAAACTATTACAAAACATACTACAGACTATACCCTAACCAACACATTTGGTCTCACTAAATTTGGATCTGTTATGAAGAAGTTATGACGTTTTTACATGAAACCCCTGTTTTTGACTAGTTTCAGGACTAGCCACAAACCCTATTTTCCACGGAGTGTAAATCCGAAAATACAATGACCCACAAGATAAATTGTGTACCACATATACTTGGGTATGTTTTCTCAATGGCATAGAAATTTCATAGTCTGAATCAGTATAGAAAAAACTTATAGAAAAATTGGTGAGATGACCTGTAAATAACATACCTTAGAAAGCATCATCAAAAGAATTTATCCTCCCTTCAATTCCGGCCCTCTTTTCTTCACCTTCCTTTTGAA
>ML787718.1:113448-132970 GCA_009831015.1 Picea engelmannii
TGACATTCCACATACCACTGGAAATGGCATGACAAGCACTATCCATCTAGGATATTTTCACCAACAATTTCCTTGATCTTCATCTCATTATTCCACATACAAGCATGGGTCCTCCAACCATTCTTCTAGGATAACTCAATCCGTAAAGTGTCTTCTCGTGAGGGGTTTCACCACAAGGGGACCACTTTGGAGTTCATCCATTTGTGCACCTTATCAATAATGATAAGAAAATAATGAGAGCAAGGGTCCTCAAACCATTCTTCTAGGATAACTCAATCCGCAAAGTGTCTTCCCATGAGGGCTTTCACCATAAGGGGACCACTTTGGAGTTCATCCATTTTTGCACCTTATCAATCATGATAAGACCATAATGAGTCATCTATACATTTTTCCAACAATGCATCATATACCAATGAAACCACAATGATCCATCTTCATCATGTATCAATGACAACTCATTGATCCATCTTCATCATATTAATGCCAACTCATTGATCCATCTTCATCTATGCATTCTCATCAAGGAAAGTACATATTATATTACATCAATCATCAATCAATCAATCCTTTGACATCAATCAATCACTTGACATCAATCAATCAAACCATTGGCATCAATGACAACATGATCCAACAGAAAGGTTGATGGACAACCAAAATTTAGTATACAATAAATGCATTCCCGAATCAGTTTTCTTTGGAATTTATCAAAAATTTCTTGGGCTGGTGGGCTCAAAATTGGGTCTCTCCTGTTCCGTGGCCTACAAATAGGACCGAGAGTTCTACAATATACAAATTGAGAAGAAGACTTGTGGACTATAGAAATTTATCAAAAATAAATAATGTCGGCTACATATAATAACGTCTGTTACATAGGTTCGTGGAGAAAAAGACAAAAAAATTAGCATTTCTGAATTAGTTTGTTTGAAAGCAAAGGCTTCTGGACATAAGAAAAATCGAAATTTATCAAAGTATAGGTTTCTGGACACCCAAAAATTTAGCATACAATACAATAGTAACAATGTCGTGCAAGACAACAAAAATTATCATACATTAGAATACAAGAAATGTAGCAAACCCGAATTAGTTTTCTTTGGAAGAAATGAGAAAGGTTCATGGACATCCAAAATTTAGTATACAATAAATGCATTCCCGAATCATTTTTCTTTGGAATTTATCAAAAATTTCTCAGGCTGGCGGGCTCAAAATTGGGCCTCTCTTGTTCTGTGGCCTACAAATAGGACCGAGAGTTCCGCGATATACAAATTGAGAAGCAGACTTGTGGACTATAGAAATTTATCAAAAATAAATAATGTATGTTACATATAATAACGTCTTTTACATAGGTTCATGGAGAAAAAGACAAAAAAATTAGCATTTCTGAATTAGTTTGTTTGAAATCAAAGGCTTGTGGACAGAAGAAAAATTGAAATTTATCAAAGTATAGGTTCCTGGACACCCAAAAAGTTAGCATACGATACAATAGTAACAACGTCATGCAAGACAAAAAAATTAGCATACATTAGGACAAAAAAAATGTAGCAGAGCCAAATTAGTTTTCTTTGGAACAAATGAGAAAGGTTCCTAGACAGCCAAAATTTAGTATACAATAAATGCATTCCCGAATCAGTTTTCTTTGGAATTTATCAAAAATTCATAATGTCTGTTACATCTTTGTGGAAATTTAAATGCGTTTGTCATATAGATTGGGATTGGGGCTCTCGTAGACCATAAAAATAAATAATTACAAGAATTAGGAATGTCAAAAGGAGAAGTGCACGACGGTAGAGAGGAAGACCTGAAAAGAAGAAATTGGAAGTTATGAGTCTTTGGTTACAATTTTCTATTTAAAGAGGTCATAAGTGGATTGATAAAGAAAACAAGATGACAATATAGACTTAAACTGGATTGATAAAGAAAACAAGATGCCAGTATAGACTTACTACGAACCCGATGCATTTTTGTTGTTGTTGTCGATGGTCAGTGGAGTCCTGTCCACTGGTTGTTTCCCTTCCTGGATGAGGTTGTCCACTCTCTGTTGGAACCATTCTTCGATGTAGCTTTTCATGGGGGCCATGTTGATTTCATCCTGGATTTCTATGTCATAAAGGTCATTTTCTAATTTCCTTAGATCCATTGAAATACTATGCAGACTTTGATCAATTTTTTCATTGTGTGCCACATACTCCAGTACCCAACGCTCATGGTCATCTAGATGATGTTCAGCTATGTCGTAAAACGTTTCGAAAGACAACCCCTTTAAAATATCAACTTGTTTCTAGAAGGCTTCTTTGGTGATTAACAAAGATTTGAGAATTAAGTTTGGGTCTTGAACCTCGTTGGTACTTCCTGCTAAGTCCATTTGGATCAATCTTGTGAATAAATTTTTCTTTTCTGATATGAGTTGTTTACATGATTTGATAATGAGCTCCAGGTTGTTAATTTTATTTTTCCAACATGCTTTTACTTTTTTGTCCCGCTTTGGCGAGGGGAGTTTCTCTTGTCTTCTTTTCAGTTTCGATGTGTTGACGGCATAGTTGGAAAAATGGGTCAGCACCTGTTCACAGAAATGATGGTCCTTTTTTAAATTTGCCTCCAAATGTTCCAGGAAACCGCTTGCCTTCTTTTCGAAGGAAACTAAATTTTGCGATGTTTCCCAAGCTTCAGTAACTAGTTGCATTCTTTTGTTGATGTTATTCTCTACAAGGGATCTAGAGCATGAAAGGAGGGTAGAGAATACGTTCATCTTAGTTGCAGTGGTAACAAGCATGATTTTTTCCAAAGGACTGGCAAATTCTGGAGTTGCAATGAAAGCCTGCTCAAATTCTTTGAGGCGGTCTTTCAGATTGGCATTTTTCGTCTCAATTCCTCCAATGCAATCATGAAGAATTTCACTGGTTACTTGGTGAAATGAGGAGATTTGGGATGGCTGCATTTTCCTAAAGTTAATCTCTGTGCGAGATTTTCCTTTCTTGTTTGTTACATCTCTCTTTTCAATGACCATACTTTTAGATTTCCTGTCAAAAACAACTCTCTGGAATATGGAGGATTCATCTTCGTAAAAAATTTCGGTCTCAGATATTTCCACTGTGGACGACCCAATTTTTTGCATGTGCTTAGTTTCAATTTCAAGTTGCAGCTGTTCACTCTCAATTTTGGGTTCCTCTGCCTGGCCTACTTTTTTTTTTCTCTTCTTCGTCACTGGAAGTTTGTGAGAACTATCAATTTTTATGCGAGGAGGGTTCTTATCCCCTCCTCCATTCAAAGATTTTTTGGTTTCTTTCTTACTGGGGTGGGTCATCAAAGCGATGCTCTATGATGTCGTACTCTTGGGAGTGTTGGTGGGGGACTGGGTACTTTTCTCGCAGGATAATTTTCCATGTTGTTTGTACAATTCAATCGCTCTTTGCAATGTCTCTGCGTCGCAATTGGAAAAAGAAGGATTGTTGTCCACAATGTCTTTGTCTTGGGTCAGGTGTCTATGGATAAAAGTGTTGTTAAAGCCAATTGAAAGTAAATGTTATCTAAATATCCCATTAGGGTCGAACCCTTTTATCCTTTCAGCATACGTTAGGTTCGATTTCTTGAAATGGGTGGAAAAATCATCAATCTTGTCCATGTTTCTGCACACGAAGTCTTCGATTTTCCAGGGCAGAGGAATGAACTGTTTTTTTTTCTTGTCATGGAAAAAATGAAACCAGACGTTGTATTGCCTTGCTATTTTTGCAAAAAACATCTTGCCCATGATGTAGCATGGAAGGAAAGAAGGATTTTCCTTAGAGCCAAAGACCATGAGGACATTGTTATTTTCCTTTTCTTCAAGTGTGCCCTTCCTGTTCAAAAACTTGGTTGCATGGCCAGACATCTACGAAGCATCCTTGCCTAACAATAAATCTTTAAAAACTTAGACAAAGCCATTAAAAACTTCATAAAAACAATGGGAGGCCTTGTGCCTCCATAGGGCCCCATACCATAATGTTACTGGGTCGAATCCACAGTTTATTTTATTGGAAGGAGAAAGTTTTGGAAACGGGAAGCAATGCACTATTGCGAAAATCAAGTAGGATGACATATAAAATTTATTCGATTCTTTGAATCGTGACAACTGGGAACAGAGCTAAATGAAAATTAGCTTCCCCCAATCGAGAATGTATTGTTCCTTGACTGTGAAATACAAAATATAAATAATTATATGGGAAATGCTTGTCGTTGATGCCTGTCACGTTATTCTTGTAAACAACCAAGCAATTTCCCGAAATGGATTTCTAAGGGAACGTACCTGAAACCTTGTGATATTCAGGAACTGTTGTCAAGACTTTGAGGAAGTCGGCTAAGATGTCCAACCCATTATCATGTTTTTCTAGAAACTACTTGCAGTCTTTTCCTTTGAATGTCAATGTTGGCTCTGACAATTTTAACATCTCACGAAAGGCCTAAGGTGACAAAGAAACAGGAGAATGGTTGCACAATGGAATAATTCTTTTTCCTAGAATATATCTTCTGGCGCACTAAGAGACCACCTCCTTACAGTCAAAAACCTCAAGGACACAAATTGCACGAGCGATCCCAAACATCCAAATAACTTCGTTCTGGGTGGAATGGGATGAATAGTAAAAGTATGCCCTAGACCACTGGAAGTTCTGGTCCTGATGTTCGAATATATTTATTGTGTCTCCACAAAACTGTTGCCGACCTACTACCATAAGTCTACAAGTACGTTTGTTTTCTCTAGACGATGGATGAAATGAAAAATTGGAAGGAATAATATAATCCTACGCAAATCTCGGTCCAAAGCATGTGAATGGGAGATGTCCTCGAGACTTTCATTCATTAATGACAATTTCGTTAGCTGTTGCATGATGCGTTCTTAACATTAAACACTAGTAATCACATACATAGAAATGCAAACATGGCAGATATTGTAATGAGTGATTAAGAATTGTAGATTTATTGAGCGGGCAAACATGACCACCCATGTTCGAGATGAACAATCAGAAGGGACAAAATAAATCTCTACAGATCTTGGTTTAATGCATAATAATGGGAGATCTCCTCGAGCATTTCTCACATTAATGACAATATTGATGGTTCCTGCATGGTCAGTTGTTAGCATGAAAGGTTTCTAATCGCGTAGTAAGAAAGTACAGAGGTTGCAGGCATGGGAAAAGAAGCTTTGAAATAGGGTTACAAGGTGAAACCATTGAAGGTGAGGGCATGAGGGCCAAATTGTATGTCTCGAAACTTTTTGAGTGCAATTCGACTAATAACGAAGAGGGTATGGCAGGACAGTTCAGAGGGAAATTTGTATATGACTAGTAAGAGCATAACTAATGTATATCAGGAAGGACAGGAAGTTAGTGTGGATGGAAGGTAGCGAGAGATACTTTGAAACATTTTTGAGCCATGGAAAAGTGAAGCTTGCGAGTTCAACGAGTCCATGCTGGAATTGTAGATCATAGAAGTTTTGAGTGCAAGATGTACACAACGCAACAAGAAGCAGAGTTCAAAACCGCCAAGCCAACAACTATGGCCATAAAATTGGCTGAGTATGGCCGTAGATGGAGATAGAGATATGTCAACCCACCAATGTTGGAACTCGTGACCATAGAAAGGTGACTAATTATATAACCGGAAAGCGATAATACAAGGAAAGAAGAAAAGGGGAAAAGGACCAAGGAGTCTGCGGTGGAATTCTAAATCACGAAAATTTTGAGTGCAATATGTATATCACAGAACAAGAAGAAGCGGAGTTCGAATGCACCAACCCGAAACAGTGAATAAGAAATGGATATTTCGTGAACCCATGAATAGCAGAATCCAAAAAAGGGTCAGAAGGTCTCCCCAGAAGATGCGAGGCCCCGACGACAAATTGTATCGTTCGAAACATTTGAATGCATAATCTATAACACGAAAGAGGGGACGATGTCAAAACTTGGTAGTGAATTTATATATTCCAGAGGGTTGGATGTGAATTGTTTCGTATTAGTGTGTGCAGTTGCCACTAGAAAGAATCACTAGTAAGAGCACAACCAATGTATATTAGGAAGGACAAGAAGTTAGTGATGGAAGACAACCACAGATACTAGAAACATTTGTGAACCATGGTAGAGTGAAGCTTGCGAATTCAAGTCTATGATATAATTGTAGATCACTGAAGTTTTGAGTGCAAGATGTACATCACGAAACTAGAAGCAGAGTTCGAAACTGCCAACCCGACAACTGCGGCCGTAAAATTGGGTATGATAACCAACAACGGTCGGTTGGATTCATCGAGTCATTATATATATGGAGATAAAGTTATTTCATCCCACGAATTCTGGACCTTGTGATGATAGAAAAGTGACTTAGGTATATAACTAGAGAGGCATAATACACAGGAAGAAGAGAAGGGAAAAAGGACTAAGGAGTCCACGGTGGAATTGTAGATCACAGAAATTTTGAGTAGAAGATGTGAACCGGGTAGTCAATTTGTATTTTGGATCATGGGTTCTCAGGTTGGCAGGCTCAAAATTGGGCCCTACAAATAACACCCACAGTTCTGCAATATACAAATTGACAAGCAAAGTTGCGGACTATAGATATACAAATTGAGAAGAGGAGTTGTCGAAATATCTCTGGAAATTACATGAACATTTAAAAGCATACAATAGAATAGTAATAACGCCTGTTACATGGGTTCGTGGAGAAAAACACAAAAATAAATATCATTCCCCAATTAGTTTGCTTTAAAACAAAAGATTTTCTTGGAATAGGAAGCAGAGTTTGAAACTGCCAACTCGACAATCACGACCGTAAAATTGGCTAGGTATGGAAAGCAACAACGGTCGATCGGCTTCGTGGTGTGATTATATAGATGGACATAAAGATATGTTAGGCCGCCAATGCTTGAACCCGTGATGATAGAAAGGAGACTAAGTATATAACCAGAGATCCATAATACACCGAAAGAAGAAAAGGGAAAAAGGACTAAGGAGTCTGCGGTGGAATTGCAGATCACGGAAATTTTGAGTAGAAGATGTGAACCTGATAGTCAATTTCTATATTGGGAAGGGATGGATGCCAACTATTTCGTACCATTGTGTTCAGTTGTCACTAGTAAGATCACAACCAATCTATATTAGCAACGAGAGGAAGTTAGTGAAGATGGAAGGCAACAATAGATACTTTGAAACATTTGTGAACCGTGGTAGAACGAAGCTTCATGCCAACCCGAAATAGTATCCAAGAGTTGGAAATTTCATGAACCTGACAACACAAGGATGAAAAACAGGCTGACAAAGTCTCTGTAGAAGACGCTAGGCCCCGAGGTTCCAATTGTACCGCTCCAAACATTTGAATGCATAATCTGTAACAAGGAAGAGCGGACGATGTGGGAATCCGGTAGTGAATTTGTATATTGCGGAGAGTGTGATGCCAACTATTTTGTACCTCTCTATCCAGTTGTCACCACTGAGAGATAACTTAGTATTGACAAAAAAAAATTATATATTGTTAGATACTTGACAAGGATTGTCATCTGTAAATAATGGCAATCTCCACCCCACCAGCCCTGGACTCCATGTGTCAATTTGTATATTGAGAAACTGGGAGCATTGTTTGGAGGAAATAGAACAATATAAATGCAATGTTTGGTCAGGCAGTCCACAGGTCTTCTTGTAAATTTTTATATTGCAGAATTATGGGTGTTATTTGTAGGGCACGGAACAATGGAGGCCCAATTTTGAGCCCGCCCACCCGAGAACCCGCGATCCAAAATGTGGCTAGGTATGGAATGAGAAATACATACATGTTTAATAAAATATCATGTCCACACTTTATAGTCCCATAATACATGGGAATAAAAAAAGGGAAAAAGGACGAAGGAGTCCACAGTGGAATTGTATATCACGCAAATTTTGAGTGGAGGATGTATATCATGGAAGGACGCGAAGTTGTTGGGGATGGAAAGCAACAACAAATACGTTGAAAGAAGTCAATGTATACGAGGAACCCACGGTGCAATTTTATATCACAGATGTTTTGAGTGCAAGATGTATACAACAGAACAATAAACAATCGGGTTCGTAAGTGCCCACCCCACAGTGACGGCCATAAAATTGCCTAAGTATGGAAAGGAACAGTGGTCGGTCGGATCCATCTTGTGAGGATATGGATGAAGATGAAGACATGTCATCCCACCAAATCTGGAATTGGATACTATAGAAAGGCGACTAAGTATATATCCAGAAATAGATAACCATCACGAAGAAGAAAAGGCCAGTTCGTATGCGCCAACCCGGCAACCACGACCATAAAATTGCCTAGGTGTGCAAAGGAACAACGGTCGGTCAGATTTGTCATGTGAAGATACAAATGGAAATGAAGATATGCCAGCCCGCGAACCCTACAAGCGCCCATCATACAAAGATGACTAAGTATAAAACCAGAAATCCATAATGAACAGGAGAAGGAAAAGGGGAAAAGGGATAAGTATCTAACAGTCAAAAAACCTTTTTTTCTGTTTATTAATGGCAATGTTTTTGAACCCTTGTTGGGTTCTCACTAGTAAAAGCATAAACTGCATATCACTGAAGTTCTTTGGCTATAAGATGTATATGACAGAACATGAGACATATTGGTGGGTACCGCGAACCTGGGGCCTGGTGGCCAGATAATAACCTAAGTATTGGTCAAGAGAAAGGTTTGATATTTATTTCAATAGTATTCATACTAATATGTATTAATGGAGAAAGGTTTGATATTTATTTCAATAGTATTCATACTAATATGTAGTAATGGATAAAGTTTTCATATTTATCTCAATAGCATTCATAGTAATATATATTAATGGATTGTTTCTGTTTCAAATGCAAATGATCTCCCAATTTGCAGGATGCTCTTCGGTTCGCAAATTTCGTTGAAACCACAAAAATTTTAACTGTAAGATGTACATAGAACAATAAGAAACATGAATTTGCATTGTGGTTTCAACTAAATAAACTCCTTATCATCTATTTATCTTGTATTTCTTGCAATGACATGAGAAAACATTGACTCTCCATAAACATCAATATCTAAATTAAATTAAATGTAATGACAATTTGGTGTGATTTAAGTAATTAAGACAGCTTCACCCGTCCCTTTATTAATGCCAAAATTTTTGAACGCCTAGTGAGTTATTAGTAGTTAAAGCATAAATTGTAGAGCACTGAAGCTCTTTGGCTGCACAAACATAATTGCTTAAGCTTTGCAGAAGAGGAATTTTTTGTATTTATTCCAATAGTAATGATATTAGTATATATGCACAGATATTATCAAATAGAAGAAGTTTCCTTCTTGTAACTCATTAATTCATTCTATTTACGGGACCCGAAGAATGGAAATAGGATGACTCCTCCAACTTATTTCTTTAAATACAGGACCGACGCCACATAAGTATGTCTTATGAAAAATTATTCTTAAATGTAAAATGTAAGCAACGAAAAGAGCAAGCTTTATTTAAATTGAAGTAGTGGGCAACAGAAAGAAAAGCTTGTCATCCATGTTTAACGACACAGGGGAAGAAGGTACAAAATAAAATTAAAACAAATACTAGAGATTGGAAAAGACTATTAAAAAGTAAAGAGGAATTATTCTATATCCAAATAAGATGGGTTACAAAATACAATTGAGGCTATTTACCACAACGATTGCGATTTCGCCTGCCACCAACCAATAAAAAATATGTACATTGATGAAGCTTGTTCACATTTCTCTTGACATCCAAACCCTTTATTCGTAAAAAATGAGTGCAATATCAATTCCGGGTTTTCTACTTAATCATTATTGCCAACTACATCTATCCCAGTTTTTTGAACACCTTGTCTCTTCCAGATATGGCATGCTTGCAATCGTTGGTTATTCAACATTTCATTCTTTGTCAAGTAGTATTTTTCGTCTGTCGTCAAAAACTTGGGGTTCAATTTTCTTTCCTTGCAATGTTCCTGACCTTTGACATCTAAAACAACTTAGAAATTTGATTCAGGTCGATTTCAAAGTGGAGGAATTCATTTTATGTCATCATAGCTATGGCAGGGGAAAAAAATTCAAGTATGTTGTGACTATTATTCTCCCTGTATTCGATCATCTGTTTGGTTGAAAATCCTGCCTAAAGATTTGTATGTTGAACTTCTTTTCTTTATTACAATAAATTGGAAGAAACGCCCAAACCAAATGAAAAAATGCAAATATGTTGAGGTGCATAACTTCTTCGAGCAGCACAGATCTACCAAGTGCATCATCACCACAGGTCTGGCAAGTGTATCAAATGTTGCAGATCACATGAGAAACTTTTGTAGCTATAATATGTCGTTTTATCCACCCATACAGTTTATGTTACCTGTCTCTGGGTGCATTGGCAAGTGGAGTAATATTTGGCGTCATTTATGAACATGAGGGGCCATTCTGCAAGCCACTATAAATGTGTCGCCCCCGAGGAAGAGAAAATCTTGTGGGATCTGCAGAATTTGATACACTTGCCAAATCTGTGTTGTTGGAGGAAGCTATATACTTCAATGAAGAACTATTTTGCACGTGACCTAAAAATCCATTACAACTCCCAGTAAGAAAACAAAGAAATTCAACAAACAAATCTCTAGGCAGCCTTTTCAACCAACCAAATTATCGAACACAGGGAGAACACCAACCATAACATATTTGTTCTTTTTTTTTCCTCCTCTCTGACTTTCTCTTCTATAAAAGAGTTTTTTTTAACTCAAATCTCACGTCACATAAAACCAGTCTCTCTCTCTTCTTTCATCTGGGCCTCAATCACATCTCTAAGTTGTCTTACATGTCCATGACTAGGAACATTAGAACGAAGGCACCCTAAAGCACAAATCTTTAATGAAATGGCAATAAGTATTTAAAATCAACGTTGGATGATCTTCCGTAGATTTTTTGTTAATTCATTTTAACGACAAATGTTCTCGATATTTTGGCTTAGTAATGCCAACCTTTCTGAATATGTACATTGAATAGTGACTATTAGCACGTATTAAAATTACCATATCCGAGCAGATTCTCAAATCTCACATATAAGATATGCACAATATTAAAGAGGGACACGACGTGAAGGCCTCTGTGGGTGACACGTTCTTGGACTATGCGGAAGCTTTTAAGAAAACTAAAAGACCACAAACAGGGAAAGAAAGAAAAAAATATATTTTTGCAAACTCAAAATTGAGGCAAAAGAAATTACCAGATCCAATAATATTCGCATGTCTGTTCATTTTAATGGGAGATGTCCTCGACCTTTCCAGTTATTAAAGCCCTTTTTTTTTCACTTGTCTAGTCAGTTCTGACTTTTGAAAGCATAATCAATGTCTATTAGGAAGGGCGGAAGGTAGCGGGGATGGAGGGGAGCGACAAATGATTTTAAATTTTATGAACCCCAAAAATCGTGAACTCGCAAAACTGAGCCAGAAACGTAGTTTACAAGAGAAAAACGAAAGGAAGAGAAAAACTATATTGCTCACACAGCAAAACCTACTCTCATAACTATGAAACCATAGTAACACATAATCCATGGAAAAAGTATCGCCGGCTATGAAGTATAGTTTGAGGTTGACACAGTTCCAATCACGATTGTAGAAACCCAAACGTGAAAACTTCAAGAACATGAACATGCAAGCATGAACAAAAACAACATGCAAATAAGAAATCAATGGAGATGCAAAAAAAAGCATGAACCAGTAAACCAACAATGTCGCTGAAACATATACATTTCAAAAACGGAAAAAAAAATGTATTGCAACAAGCCTGTTAAGTAAGCATTCAATGCTACCAAGCCTGTTAGGAGAACATTTAAGTCTTCCAGAAATTCTCTCTAAACATGTAACAAAAAAATGTGATGTGGCAGATCTCTGACGTATCCCCAAAAAATTATTATATTTTTTTGTAACAATAGTTCAAACAACAAAGAATGTATTGGAAGGCCAAAATTTGGATATGCCACCATATCAAACATTTCCATAGATTTACCTAGCATAAAATGCTAAACCAAACATTCAGACTAATGCTAACATTAATCTACCTTCAACGAATGCATAACAAAATATATGATTCATAAATACCATATACAATCAAATACTTTGGATATGTCAGCATATATAACATTGGGAATATTGAAGCTAGCAATAAGACCTCCAATCCATTGTCCAATCAGATCATGACAAACATGGAACTTTTTTTAATATAAAAATCGATGTTTCAGTTCCCTGGTTCCAACAATAGAAAATATGGAAATATTTCTAGTCCCTAAAAGCTTGTTGGTTGCCAGCTACAATTGCATTGCAAAAGGACTGCACAATGTAAAGCCGCAGCGATTGCACATCAAACTCCATTGCTACCAAACAACAAATTGCATTAAACATACTATCTCCACAGTTAGACACAACATTTGTTGCCAACTGTAAACCATGGCAATCTATGTGATGCATAATCCATTCCCACTGCAATTCAAGGTCTTTGCAAAACAAGAACAAGTAAATACGAGGTACGTCAACATTGCATATGAACATTTTTCTATATAGGAGTGGTTCATAATGACCGCTGATAGCATTGGCATCATGGAACAAGATGCAATATGGATTGTCGGAGGTAGCTTTGTTGAATGGTAGATATCTTCTTTTTCTTGTCAATGACCATATTCCAATCGATATATTGAGCCAGTTAGACAGCCACCATATACAAAATGTGTCTCCCCAAAGTCCCCTCTCATGTGCAGGCATAGTTGGAGATGCAGACAACTACATCTTTGAAAAATACGTAGCGACATCATGTATTTCGTGCAACTGCCGAAGAAAATCAGATTCCAGTTCGTATTCATAGGATTTCAATGCCTCTGCGTTGTCATTTTTTAAACAGACCAAGAAATAATCTATCAATCCATTGCGCAGCTCGGTCGACGAATACCAGAAATGTAGCAGAACTTGGAATGTATCAAAATGGCAATCCCCTGTAGTATACGAGAATGCATCGAATCTAAAGACGACGTTTCTATGCAAAGCCACGTTAATGCTCCCATGTATAATGGATTGTGTATCTATTTCATGCGACTCAACATCTATTACTTCTTCCATCTTTTCAACTCTAATTTTGAAGTTGTTTGTTACATACTTTCACTTTGTCTGAAAATAGAGAAAAGGGGGGGGGGGGAAATAGCACCCAAAAAAAATAGGAAAACTACAAGCCTAAAACTGGGTGCCAAACAGAAGAAACAACGCAAATAAATAACACCATAAATTTACTCAGCAGAAAGACAACAAGTGAGAGGAGTTTGTCGACCCACTGAATAAAAGCATTTTCTGTGTCTACACCCCAAATGATGGTTCCCTCTTCTAATAGCTTAGAACTACTTTTCTAGAACCCCTTTCACATTGCAATTTTCCAAATAGCTATGAACGTCAAAACGGACATATGAAGACACATAGTTTCCAGGAACATAAATTAAAAGCACAAAAAAAGATGGTCTGCAACAGAATTTGGAGGCAGGGACCCCCACCATTGAAAAAAAACAACAGGGAAAATTACCCATCAACGAGGGATGACAAGAGGTTAGCCCCGAAAACTGGAAACCACAATAACAGGTCCAACATCTTGCAAAGTTGAAGATGTCCAACTGTAGGACCTCAACTTTGCAAATTTGAATCAAACAACAAAAACAATCATGGAACCAAGCAACGAACAAGCATTGACCACTGAAGCAGCAATATCGAGCATAAAAAAATGGAATGAAACTTTATCCCAACACATTTGCACAATAAACATTTAACCTGTTAGGTAAACATTTAAGACTATCGGGACCGCCTAAGGGACTAGCCCTGTACAAACATTTAAGAAAAAATGTAGCATGGCAGGCCTGCTCTCTCGAAGTGCGCAACAATAAAACAAAAATCACACATACTAATATGGTAGACAATGTATTTTAGCTAGAAGAAATTGCTAAAGGAAACATTTGAACTAATGCTAGCATTAATCCACCTTTGACCATTGCATAAGAAAATATATGATTCTAAAAGACCATATACAATGAAATACTTTGGATATGCCAACATATAATATAACATTGGGAATAGTGAAGATGGAAAAAATACCTCCAATCCATTGTCCAATCACATCTTGACAAACATGGTACTTTTTATTATATAAAAATCGATGGAAGATGTCTGACTACCATCAAAAAAATGGAATGAAACTGTATTCCAACGCAATTGTACAATAAACATTTAAGACTACCAGACTTGTTAGGTAAACACTTAAGACTGTCAGGACCATCTAAGGGCCTAGCCCTGTACAAACATTTAAGAAAAAATGCAGCGTGGCAAGCCTCTTCTCTCGAAGCATGCAACAATAAAGCAAAAATTAGACATACTAATATGGTAGACAACGTATTCAAGCTAGTAGAAAATGCTTAAGGAAACATTCAAACTAATGCTAGCATTAATCCACCTTCAACCAATGCATAATAAAATATATGATTCAAAAATACCATATACGATCAAATACTTTGTATATGCCAACAAATATAACATTGGGAATAGCAAAGCTGGCAATAAGACCTCCAATCCGTTGTCCAAACAGATCTTAACAAACATGGTACTTTCTATTATATAAAATCGATGTTTTCACTTCCCTTATTCCAACAATAGATAATATGCAAATATTTGTGGTCAATGCACAATTTAATACCAGGTCAACGATTTATCGATTGCTATAGTCCCTCTTTGCCTATGGAAAGGACTAATAAGATCGAGCTTACGTCTATGGGAGACAAATTTATCCTACAATAGAGTTAGATCCAACATATACATCTGCTAATTAAATATGGACGACTCAAATGTTGATGGGGTATTTAAAAAATCCAATTTAATTTAGTTTCACTATATCATATTGATTATATGATATTTACGCTAAAGATACGAGTGTAATCATGGTTGAAATAGAGTTAATCAAACTATATAGATACGTTGATTCTAGGTGGCTCTAATCCTAGCAAATATCACATAGAGACATTGGTTTAAATTTATTTATCATTGTTTGTTCATAGTATTTGCAAGTATAATATTTTTTTGTTTATTTATTTTTATAATGATTGGTGAAAGGGTATTTGTTAGGTTGTCTAACAATCAATAAGAGTGGCCAAACTATTTCTTATTGGTCACAGGGGTCAAATGATTTTATGTAACCATTTCTTATTGGTCACATGGGCCAAATGATTTTATGAGAAAAATGATTTTATGTACATTTGATTCTAGGCATTTGAAATTCTTAAGTATCTAAAATCCTAAATTCTACTCTCTAATGCAATAAGATTGAATTTGTATATTAGAAAAATGGAGAAATATAAAACCCTTTGAGTTATTAAAAGGGTTTTACTATAATTCACAAAGGAAATTTAAAAGGTGATTTCTCTTGATGTATTGGAAGATTAGTTGAAATATAAATATAAGGACAAAATGAAAAACAAAACTAAGTATTGTACTTGTTGTTAAGGTCCTATCTTAACTCCTCGAGTAGATAGATATGTTCTTATGTATTGAGATAATTTGTATTAAATATGGCTCATGTAGTCGATATAATGTGAAAGAAATAATTGTAAGAAGGCTTACTAGAAGTTTCTTCTTATTAGAAAGTTCATTCATGATCCGGATTATTTTCGGCACGAAATGAGAGTGGAGATATAATAAAGAAATGCACAGAGATATCACAAATATTCAATAATATAACATAAATGTATCAGAGATACAACCATAAACACAGATATACAGTAATACACGATTTATATTAATGAAATAAATGTATAGAGACTGTAAAAATACAGAGTGAAAGACTCGCTAGAATGGTGACAACTTATCTCTGAGAAGAGATGTGACGGCTACTCGCATTCGTAAGAAGATGATTACAATGAGGCTCTGAAGGCCTTTTTACAATAAACAGGAATGCCAAAAAACTCTAGACATCCAAAAACCTAACCCTAGGAGATGAAGCGCCAAAAGTCATGTGGGCCCCGTTTGGGTAAGTTAGTGCATTAACTTCCCAGGGTCGTAACTTTTGCATACGATCTATGTTTTAGGCGTATGATAGCCCATTGGAAAGGTATCATTGAGGAGATTCATTTTGGGGCCTCAATAATGTTCTAGGATATCATTGAGAACTTCTATCTCAAAAAACCTTCATTTGGGCCCTCAAATTGGCCCCGGAAGTTAAAAACTGCTAAAAATAGTAAATTGCCAAAATTGTCAGAAAACTGTTTTGGGCCAATCGAAAAATGTGGGTGGCCACTGATATCCACCTGGATCAATCCTCCCTCCTTAGGAAGCAATGTTATCCATTGTGTTGAGTTCTCGGGGGAGAGGGAAAAGCATTTGTTGAATCTGCATCTCGGTGAGTTGCTTGCCTTGCTGGAGACATCGCGTTACTCAGTTTGGGGAAGTTTGTCATGAAATTGTTGGGACTGGGGTTGTTCAAAAATTTGAGATACATGAGAGGACGGTGTGCAGAAGCAATCTTTGCACTTTGTTGCAGCCTTGTCGACCTGATTTTGTTGGATAGAAGGTGCTTGGGGAAAGGTTGTAGTGGTTGCAATGTCCTTTTGTTCTCCTTTTGAACAGATTATGAAGAAGCTGAATTTTGCAGTATGAGATACTACATTGCGGCACTTTTTAGGTGGAACAACAGTCGAAACTACCTATGGTATTCTATAGATATGACCCCCCAAAGTAACAATGACACTATGGGGTCGAGACTCATAAACAACATGACGTCTCCACATATATGGTTGGCCCAAGAGCACATCACAAACATTCAGTGGGGAAACATCACATAATACCTCATCCTTGAAGGGTTGGATATCATATGATAATCGACACTGTTGGTTGACACGGAGATCTCATCCTTGGCGAAGCCACCCAATGTTGTATGGTTGCGGGTGTGGTGTTGTCAACAATCCCAACTATTTGATGACCTCTGCTGAGATGAGGTTCTTCTGGCTTCCACTATCAATAATAAAATATAGTGGGGTCCCCTTCACCCACATATGTCAATGAAAAAGGCGCTCCCCCTCTTCAGGATCTGTTAGTTCTTCTGATTGAATTTTTGCGTTCGTGACAATAGCAGTAGGGTCTGCATCAATGATCTGTCCTTCAAATATAGGAATATCAAAATTAACTTGTACCTTGAAAGGAGAGGTGCTTCCAAAGTGGCCACTTGATGAAGATGTTCATGTTGCTATTGGCAGGCGTTGAAGGATGTGGAAAAAATTCTCCATCATTTCGTCCCTCTGTTGTGTGAGAGCTTGCTCAAGCAACAGACTGATAGGATCATCTACTCCGTCATTTTTCTTTTCTTCCGCCATTGAGGGTTTCTTGGGTGTGCGAGAGCGATTGTCTTCAAGAGAGACAAGATCGAGACCCAAATTGTTATTCTCAGACCTCGTCGGGGACATGCACTGGAAAACGATCAAGAGCAGCTTGCTCTGATACCACTGATCCAGATTATTTTCGGCACGAAATGAGAGCAGATATATAATAAAGAAATGCACAGAGATATTGCAGATATTCAATAATATAACATAAATGTATCAGAGATACAACCATAAACACAGATATATAGTAATACATGATTTCTATTAATGAAATAAATGTACAAAGTGAAAGACTCGCTAGAATGGTGGCAGCTTATCTCTAAGAAGAGATGTGACGGCTACTTGCATTCGCAAGAAGATGATTACAATGAGGCTCTAAAGGCATTTTTACAATAACTAGAAATTCTAAAAAACTCTATACATCCAAAAACCTAACCCTAGGAGATGAAGTGTCAAAAGTCATGTGGGCCCCGTTTGGGTAAGTTAGTGCATTAACTTCCCAGGGTCGTAACTTTTGCATACGATCTTTGTTTTAGGCATATGACAGCCCATTGGAAAGGTATCATCGAGGAGATTCATTTTGGGGCCTCAATAATGCTGTAGGATATCATTGAGAACCTTGATCTAAAAAAACCTTCATTTGGGCCCTCAAATTGGCCCCGAAAGTTAAAAACTACTAAAAATAGTAAATTGCCAAAATTGTCAGAAAATTGTTTTAGGCCAGTTCGAAAAGGTGAGTGGCCACCGATATCCACCTGGATCAATCATCCCTCCTTAGAAAGAAATGGTATCCATTGCATTGAGTTCCTGGGGAAGAGGGAAAACCGTTTGTTGAATCTACATCTCAGTGAGCTATTTGCCTTGCTGGAGACGTCGCATTGCTCAGTTTGTGGAAGTCTCTCATGAACCTGTTGGGGTTGAGGCTTTTCAACAAGTCGAGATACATGAGAGGAAGGTGTGAAGAAGGAATATTTGCCCTTTCTTGCAGCCTTGTCGACCTGCTTCTGTTGGATAGAAGGTGCTTGGGGCAAGGTTGTAGTGGTTGCAGTGTCCTTTTGTTCTCCTTTTGAACACGTTGTAAAGAAGATGAATTTTACAGTATGAGATACTACCTTGTGGCACTTTTTAGGTGGAACAATAGTCAAAACTACCTCTGGTATTCTGTAGATATGACCCCCCAAAGTAACAATGACACTACAGGGTCGAGACTCATAAACAACATGGCATCTCCACATATATGGTTGGCCCAAGAGCACATCATAGACATCCAGTGGGGAAACATCACATAATACCTCATCCTTGAAGGGTTGGATGTCGTATGATAATCGACACTGTTGGTTTACACGGAGATCTCATCCTTGGCGAAGCCACCCGATGTTATATGGTTGCGGTGTAGTGTTGTCGACAATCCCAACTATTTGACGACCTCTGCTGAGATGAGGTTCTTTTGGCTTCCACTATCAATAATAAAATGCAGTGGGATCCCCTTCACCCACATCTGTGAATGAAAAAGTCGCTCCCCCTCTTCAGGATCTGTTGGTTCTTCTGGTTGAATTGTTGTGGTCGCAACAATAGCAGTAGGGTCTACGTCAATGATCTGTCCTTCAAATACAGGAATATCAAACTTAACTTGTGTTGGCGTTCGGAAGTCACTCCTGGATTGCTAGCAGGAGCAGAGCCCGAAGCCCATCAGAATTAATGTCACGGTTTGATTTAAAGGGTGATCAGACGGAGGGAAACTCAGGACCATATCATATCAACTTAGAAACCAGACCAGGCATGCATGAACGAGTGAGGTCTTGTGTAAACTCCAAACAGTGAGTTGCAATAAAGGGCGAGTAGGTGGAAGAGTCACACGAGAAGAGCGCTATGATCTATTACAGACATCCGGTATGCAACAGATTAAAGAAGAAATGAGTTCAAACGCAAAAAACCTTTTACATCCGAACACATGAAAACCAGAGGGCACGACAACGCCGCAACAAATCCTTTGCTACAACCGTAGCACTACTGTGAATCCTCAAGCAACAGACGAAACAGAGATGGAAAAGAGAGAGAACTGTTTGTTATAAACCAAGAAGTCTCAAACACAGAGGCATAACAAGGAACCAGAGAATGGCTGAAAACTATACAGTCGGG
>ML787718.1:147395-195436 GCA_009831015.1 Picea engelmannii
CGAGTAGCAGCCACATCTCTTCTCAGAGATAAGCTACCAGCGCCCTAGCTAGTTTATTTCCATTCTGTCTGTAAGCATATTTCAGTCATTTGTTATTAATGAAATGAAGTCTTATTTCCATTGCATCTCTGCGTTTATGTGTACTTATGTATTGCATTGTGTTCCTACATAAATCCGGATCACATTGAGTCTTTATTGGGTGTGCAAGAGCGTTTGTCTTCAATAGAGACAAGATCGAGACCCAACGTGTTATACTCGGACCTCATCAAGGACATGCACTGAAAAATGAACAAGAGCAGATTGCTCTGATACCACTGATCCGTATTATTTTCGGCACAAAATGAGAGTGAAGATATAATAAAGAAATGCACAGAGATATCACAAATATTCAATAATATAACAAAAATGTATCAAAGATACAACCATAAACACAGATATATAGTAATACATGATTTCTATTAATGAAATAAATGTACAGAGACTGTAAAAATACAGAGTGAAAGACTTGCTAGAATGGTGGCAGTTTATCTCTGAGAAGAGATGTGACAGCTACTCGCATTTGCAAGAAGTTGATTACAATGAGGCTCTGAAGGCCTTTTTACAATAAATAGGAATGCCAAAAAACTTTAGACATCCAAAAACCTAACCCTAAAAGATGAAGCACCAAAATTCATGTGAGCCCTGTTTGGGTAAGTTAGTGCATTAACTTCCTGGGGTGGTAACTTTTGCATACGATATTCGTTTTAGGTGTGTGATAGCCCGTTGGAAAGGTATCATCGAGGAGATTAATTTTGGGGCCTCATTTATTCTATAGACTATCATTGAGAACCTCGATCTCGAAAAACCTTCATTTGGGCCCTCAAATTGGCCCCAGAAGTTAAAAACTGCTAAAAATAGTAAATTGTCAAAATTGCCAGAAAATTGTTTTGGGTCAGTCAGAAAAGGTGGGTGCCCATTGATATCCACTTGGATCAATCATCCCTCCTTAGGAAGAAATGGTCTCCATTTCGTTGAGTTCCCGGGGGAGAGGGAAAAGTGTTTGCTAAATCTGCATCTCGGTGAGCTGCTTGCCTTGTTGGAGACGTCGCGCTGCTCAGTTTGTGGAAGTTTGCCATGAACCTGTTGGGGCTGAGGCTATTCAAAAAGTTGAGATACATGAGAGGACGGTGTGTAGAAGGAATCTTTGCGCTTTGTTGCAGCCTTGTCGACCTGCTTCTGTTGGATAGAAGGTGCTTGGGGCAAGGTTGTAGTGGTTGCAGTTTCTTTTTGTTCTCCTTTTGAATAGATTGTGAAGAAGCTGAATTTTGCAGTATGAGATACTACCTTGCAGCACTTTTTAGGTGGAACAGTAGTCGGAACTACCTCTAGTATTCTGTAGAGATGACACCCCAAAGTAAAAATGACACTACAGTATCAAGACTCATAAACAGCATGACGTCTCCACATATATGGTTGGCCCAAGAGCACATCATAGACATCCAGTGGGGCAACATCACATAATACCTCATCCTTGAAGGGTTGGATGCCGTATGATAATTGACACCATTGGCTGACACAGAGATCTCATCCTTGGCGAAGCCACCTGATGTTGTATGGTTGTGGGTGTGGTGTTGTCGACAATCCCAACTGTTTGATGACCTTTGTTGAGATGAGGTTCTTCTAGCTTTCGTTATCAACAATAAAATGCAGTGAGGTCCCCTTCACCCACATATGTGAATGAAAAAGGCACTCCCCCTCTTCAGGATCTGTTGGTTCTTCTGGTTGAATTGATGCGGTAGTGACAATAGCAGTAGGGTCTATGTGAATGATTTGTCCTTCAAATATAGGAATATCAAAATTAACTTGTACCTTGAAAGGTGAGGTGCTTCCAAGGTGGCCGCTTGATGAAGATGTGCATGTTTCTATTGGTAGGTTTTGAAGGATGTGGGAAAAATTCTCCATCGTTTCGTCCCTCTGTCGCGTGAGAGATTGCTCAAGAAATAGACTGATAGGATCGTCTACTAGGTCATTTTTCTTTTCTTCTGCCATTGAAGGTTTCTTGGGTGTGCGAGAGCGATTGTCTTCAAGAGAGACAAGCTCGAGTCCCAAATTGTTATACTAGGAACTCGTCGGGGACATGCACTGAAAAATGATCAAGAGCAGCCTGCTCTGATACCACTGATTTGGATTATTTTTGGCATGAAATGAGAGCAGAGATATAATAAAGAAATGCATAGAGATATCGCAAATATTCAATAATATAATAGAAATGTATCATAGATACAACCATAAACAAAGATAAACAGTAATACATGATTTCTATTAATGAAATAAATGTACAGACTGTAAAAATACAGAGTGAAAGACTCGCTAGAATGGTGGAAGCTTATCTCTGAGAAGAGATGTGATGGATACTCACATTCACAAGAAGATTATTACAATGAGGCTCTAAATTCCTTTTTACAATAAATAAGAATGCCAAAAAACTCTAGACATGTGGGCCCTATTTGGGTAAGTTAGTGCATTAACTTCCTGAGGTCGTAACTTTTGCATATTATCTCCATTTTAGGCATATGATAGCCCGTTGGAAAGGTATCATTGAGGAGATTCATTTTGGGGCCTCAAACATGTTGTAGGATATCATTGAGTACCTCAATCTCAAAAAAACTTCGTTTGGACCCTCAAATTGGCCCCAGAAGTTAAAAACTGCTAAAAATAGTAAATTGCCAAATTTGCTAGTAAATTGTTTTGGGCCAGTTGAAAAAGGTGGGTGGCCACCGATATCCACCTAGATCAATCCTACCTCCTTAGGAAGAAATGGTATCCATTGTGTTGAGTTCTCAGGGGAGAGGGAAAAGGGTTTGTTGAATCTGCATCTCGGTGAGCTGCTTGCCTTGCTGGAGACGTCGCGCTACTTAGTTTGTGGAAGTCTGTCATGAACCTGTTGGGACTGAGGCTATTCAAAAAGTCTAGATACATGAGAGTAAGGTGTGCAGAAGGAATATTTGCATTTTTTTGTATCCTTGTCGACCAACTTATGTTGGATAGAAGGTGCTTGGGGCAAGGCTGTAGTGGTTGCAGTGTCCTTTTGTTCTCCTTTTGAACAGATTGTGAAGAAGTTGAATTTTACAGTAGGAGATACTACCTTGCGTCACTTTTTAAGTGGAACAGTAGTCAGAAGTGCCTCTGGTATTCTATAGAGATGACCCCCAAAGTAACAATGACACTACAGGGTCAAGACTCATAAACATCATGGCATCTCCACATATATGGTTGGTCCAAGAGTACATCACAGACGTCTAGTGGGGAAACATCACATAATATCTCATCCTTGAAGGGTTGGATGCCGTATGATAATTGACATTGTTGGCTGACAGGGATATCTCATCCTTGGTGAAGCCACCCGATGTTGTATGGTTGTGGGTGTGGTGTTGTCGATAATCCCAATTGTTTGACGACCTCTGCTGAGATGAGGTTCTTCTGGCTTCTGCTATCAACAATAAAATGCAGCGGGGTCCCTTTCACCCACATCTGTGAATGAAAAAGGTGCTCCCCCTCTTCAGGATATGTTGGTTCTTCTGGTTGAATTGTTGTGGTCACGACAATAGCAGTAGGGTCTGCGTCAATGATCTGTCCTTCAAATACAATAATATCAAAATTAACTTGTACCCTGAAAGGCGAGGTGCTTCCAAAGTGATATCTTGATGAAGATTATCCTGTTTCTATTGGTAGGCGTTGAAGGATGTGGGAAAAAATCTCCATCATTTCATCCCTCTGTCGCGTGAGAGCTTGCTCAAGCAACAGATTGATAGGATCATCTTCTCCATCATTTTTATTTTCCTCCGCCATTGAGGGTTTCTTGGGTGTGCGAGAGCGATTGTCTTCAAGAGAGACAAGCTCGAGACGCAAGTTGTTATACTCGGACCTCATTGGAGACATGCACTGAAAAATGATCAAGAGTAGCCTACTCTGATACCACTGATCCGGATTATTTTCGGCATGAAATGAGAGTAGAGATATAATAAAGAAATGCACAGAGATATCACAGATATTCAATAATATAACAGAAATGTATCATAGATACAACCATAAACATAGATATACAGTAATACACGATTTCTATTAATGAAATAAATGTATAGAGACTGTAAAAATACAAAGTGAAAGACTCGCTAGAATGGTGGCAGCTTATCTCTGAGAAGATATGTGACGGCTACTCGCATTCGCAAGAAGATGATTACAATGAAGCTCTAAATGCCTTTTTACAATAAAATGAATGCCAAAAAACTCTAGACATCTAAAAACCTAACCCTAGGAGATGAAGTGCCAAAAGTCATGTGGGCCCTGTTTGGGTAAGTTAGTGCATTAACTTCCCGGGGTCGTAACTTTTGCATACGATCTTTGTTTTAGGCGTATGACAGCCTATTGGAAAGGTATCTTCAAGGAGATTCATTTTGGGGCCTCAATCATGCTATAGGATATAATTGAGAACCTCGATCTCGAGAAACCTTCATTTGGGTCCTCAAATTGGCCCCGGAAGTTAAAAACTGCTAAAAATAGTAAATTGCCAAAATTGCTAGAAAACTGTTTTAGGCCAGTCGAAAAAGGTGGGTGGACATCGATATCCACCTGGATCAATTCACTAGAAAGCTCCTAGGACATTAGATAGAAACTATATAATGAAGTAGAAGAAATATAGTGGGATATCTTGTGAAGCATATTATAATTAGAGATATTTTTATTTAGAGGTTTCCCCCTCGAAGAGGCAAGTCAACATTGCTTTCATCAATAGGTATTGCTACTTGCAGTATTCAGGTTCTTTTACAATTGTTTATTGTTGTTATAATTTGTTAATTTTTCTCTAAATCTTGCTATATTATGTTATTCCTATTTTGAATATTCTATTTTGGTAGTAAAGAACACCACAAGTGACATCAGAGCACTTTATTGAGCCAAGATTTTTAGAGAATTGTTTTTTAGGGTAGATATGTATTCTGATGTCTCTAAATAACATAGTGATCTTTTGTTCAATGGGTAAATGCATAGTTATAGGAGAATACATGCAGGAAATATAAGAAGTTTCACCTCTAGTTGGAAATCCTTGTAACCCTGTTAATACCCCTTTGAGTAGTATTGCATCAGACATCACCTCTTTATATGAAATTTCACTTCCACATACCCTCAGGTATATCAGAAGTCCCCTAAGTTACATGCAACCATATTTAGATAAGTCGATCAACCATATTGTTGCTATAGTACACTAAGAACAACACTTGGGAATATTACTATATAGTACCTAGGTAATTGGGTAGTAAAACTAAGGGTATGGTCAAGCCTCATTAGCTAGATCCCTGAGAATACATGCAGGAAATATAAATAGTTTCCCCTAGTTGGGCACCCTTGTAACCATGTTGGTACACTTCGAGTAGTAACACATCATATAACACCTCTTTATATGAAATTTCACTTTCACATACCCTTGGTTATATCGAAAGTCTCCTAGGTTACAAGCAACTAGCTTTAGATAAGTCAATCAACTATCTTGTTTCTATAATACACTAAGAACAACACTTGGGAAGATTACTCTCTAGTACTTGGGTAATTGGGTAGTACAGCTAAGGGTATGGTCGAGCCTCATTAGCTGGTGCCCTGAGAGATTGGGTTGAGTACTAATGTTAGACCCTACATGTATATTAGAGATATATAAAACCTAGAACTCCATTTCCTTTAGGAAACTAGAAACACTATCCTCTATTGTTAGTCCATGAATTCCTACATAAATTGTAGTATTGAGAATTTGGGAATTTTATTAGCGCAATAACGTTCGGGTGGGAGTACAAGTCCACCAAGAGTAATAAGAATTTTTTTTTTGGGTCCTTCCCACAACTATATTTGAGACCTATTTCAAAAAAACCCTAGTGCTAATATTATCATTGTGTTACGACTCTCTAGTAAGTCTTTTTGGAAAAACTACCTACACCACTACTAGAGATCTATCTCAAAAGACCCAAGACACAGTGTTGATCAAATTGGTACCACTTTCATGTAAAAAATAATTGGACCCATGTCTCTATGGATACCACTCAAGGGGTATAACTCTGCACCAAAGTCTCCCCACTAGAAACTCTATTTGATGAGTTGCAACATAAGAGAAACTGCAACAACTTTTATTCTTAGCAAAATCTTGATGTCATTTGTGACAAGCTATCCACCCTAGAGTCACTACCCAACCAAATTTCCAAACTCATGGGGATGCACAATCATATCATCACTTCATAATCCTTGGGTTATCAATGGTCGGGACAACCTACCCAAAAGGGTCTGAATCATGGAATCCCCATGGGCATCACTCCACCATTAGAGAAAATTTGCTCCAAAAATGGGCCTCATAAGGAAATGATAAAACAATAAGTTGTGTGTACCACATTAAATACGTGCATGCCACATATCACTGCCATATAAGCTAAGGATAATCTAGAATTATGAGATGAGAGTTAAAAATAATGATGAAAAGTTTATATTCTTATGCATGGACAATACACGATAATAAACATTATGAAATAAATAATTAGTATTAATATATAATATATTATATTATTAATATATGATAATAACATATAATAATAATTATAGTATAGTCATAATATGCTTGAAACCATTACAATAACATACTTGTTAAGATCTCAACATGTTGCTTGTAGGAATTGAACCTAGGAGGAGAGATTAACAATCATTCCTCCCAACTACCCAAGATAAACCCAATTGATAGTATGATAGTATTATATATTAATATAATAAAACAATACATTATTAATATAAATGGAAGTATACATCATTACTGATGATGCAGGAGCATTTGCCTAAGTGAATTTTGAGATTGAACCAAAGCGTCACAAAACAGTTTACCAAGGGAGTTGGTTCCCTAATTTTATTTATTGTAATAGATACATGTTTCTAGAAGACATCTTAGCAGATGTATTTGTTTGATAGTTGAGATTAGTGTTTTTTTTGTTGCTAATATTTAAGGGTAGAATTCTAGAATTAGGGTTTGTTGAGATAGCTCAGGATTTGTCTCAGGATTTGTCAATTTGAGAGCTAACTGAGAGATTTGATTTTATATTGATTATAGTTGTAATTGGGAAAGGTTAGTAAGTGTGAAGAGTGCAGAAATCATGTGTTTGTAGAATCCGAGAGGTTGATAAGGAACTGATCATGAATGTTTAATTTCATTCCTTCAATCATTGAATAAATATTTTGTTTGTGAAATTATGTCTCCATACATGCGTTTGTAAAAACAATTGTGTGTAATTTTTGGATCAAAAGTGTAGGTGGTGGAAATCGCAGAGATCATATGTATTATCAGAGTTCAACTATGAAGAATCCATGAAATTACAGAGATTAGAAATCGATGGTCAAGATTAGATCTGAGAGGAGATATCCAGATTGACGGTTCTGGTCGATAGTCTATCAAACCCTGAAAGAAAGTGGGTGTAATTTTGGACCCTTTTCGTCAGAGTCCCAACCTAATTCTAACCTTGACGTAATATTTGTGATAGAAAAATATGGATTTCCATCTAAGTGGATGTTCAAGCTAGATCCATCATTCATTGGGATTGATCATCAAATTCTGAGTTTCCAATCGACTTCGAATAAAAAAGTGCGACGATGGATCCTGATAGTTCATCAAGATAGAGCTAAGAGGAAGATCCATCGTCCATCGAAGATGGATTTCAGAGCCTTATATCCCATTTGAATTCGAACAGGGTGTTCCGACAACGAATTAGATCCTTCCATCTAGGAGGGAGATCGACGGTGGAGATTGGTGATCTAAATAACTCTAAGGAAGGATACACACCGTATATTGGATCCAATATTTTGGAGCCTCATTCTAGACTCGACTTTGAAGATATCATTATGAGGCAATATATTCATCTTCCTTCCAGTGACGATCAACGACTAAGGACTAAAGTTGAAATGGCCCAAGACCAGATCCATGTTGCCCATCCAATATCGATCAATGGTTGACAAGTAGCCCTCGTTAACACTCTAAGGTAAATATTTGACCACCTGTTGGATCCTTGAATCCACAGTCATGATTATTAGAGATTTAGAGTAGCTTTCTCGAATTATTTTTAAGTTTCTTCACTCGGGTACACCACTCTGAAAAGATCTAGTCATCCGTTTAAAGGAAATATCAACGAATGAAAGGAAATTTTGCAATGGGAATTTCTCGTGGTTTAACCAAATGAATAAATCCTACAAAATTCCTAAAGGAGTTTATCTCATGGACTTGGCGTGTAGTCATATGGTCAAAAGAGGGCTTAGCACCTAATTGAATCTACGCAACATAGAAGCACAGAGAGAGATATGAGGCTGCTAATAGAGAAATTCTTCTACAGAGATCAATTTTTTATCCCTATACTATGGGTTTGTATCTGAGGGATATATTTTTTTGTATCACAGCATAAGGGAGATTATATTCAATAGCCATGTCGCCCAGAAGAGGTAGGCCACCATTGGAAGAAGTTGTAGAGTTGAAGAATGAGTTGAGGAGAGTTCAAGCTTGAATGGAATCCATGGAAGCAGCTGAGCAACGGGAACCTGACATAGGTGATGTCAGTGAATATGAATAAACTAGCTCTGAAGAGGGAGAAGAATCTCTAGGAGGTGAAATAGTTGACAAATAGTTGTTAAGTCTAGTTACAAAGGTGAGAGCCATACCAAAAAAATAGGTCCCAATGTATGAGGGGAGTCTGAATGTCAAAGAATTGCTTGATTGGATCAAATAATGGGACAAATACTTCGACTATGAGGACATAGATGAAGAGAAGAAGGTTAATCATGTTGTGACTAGGATAAAAGGACATGCATCCCTATGGTGGGATTAACTGTAGGCTGACAAGAAAAAGAAAGGCAAGAGAAAAATCAGAAATTGGGACAGGATGGTGGCTAAGTTCAATGCCAAGTTCATACCTAAATATTACTAGTTGAACCTATTCAGAAAAATACATAATTTGAGGCAAAAAACTATGACAGTAAAGGAATATACAAAAGAATTCTATAGGTTGAACATCAAGGTAGGGAATGTTGAGGATGATGTTGAGAAATTTGAAAGGTATATTAATGGATTAAGGTATGATATCCAAGATAAATTCAGCCTCTTGACCCTAGAGACTATAGAATATTCTTATCAAGAAGCCTTGAAAGTAGAGGAGAAGATAACCAGAAAACAGAGCCAAAAAACAAGAGGTAGGGGTCTTACAAGAGGAAAATGACAAGTCAATCACAGGGGAAGATTCCAAACTTCTAAAGATGAAGGGAGAAGTTCAAGATCAAGGATTCATCCTTCAAGAGGAGAATTCAGAGGCATAATATTTGGCTCCATTGGTAGAGGAAGAGGAGGAAAACAAATTAGATGCTACAATTGTGGCAAGACATGACACATGTCTTGGGACTATCCTGAAAATAAATCAACAAATCAGAGAAATGTAAATTTTGCAAAGGCCAGGGAGGAAACAACTAATACATTGGAAAAGGAAGAAACTCCTGATGTAGGAGAGTCTTTAATTTTGAGGAGGATCTTGGTCAAATTAGATAAAGAGAGAAGTGAGCTAGTACAAAGAAAAAGTATGTTTAGGACTGTATGCAAGTCAAAGGGGAAGTGTTGTAAAATTGTCATTGACAGTCGAAGTAAAAACAATTTGGTTTCCACGGAGATGGTGGAGAATTTGGGATTGAAGAGGATATCACATCCCACTCCCTACAGAGTCTCTTGGTTGCATAAAGGACATCAACTCTTATTGAATGAGCAGTGTAAAGTGGAATTCCAAATTGGTACTTATAAGGATGAGGTATTATGTGATATAATTCCCATGGATATCTTCCATATTTTGTTAGGAAGGACATGCAAGTATGATAGGAAGGCTATTCATGATGTAAGGAGAAACACTTATTCCCTAGAGAAATATGGACTTAAGCATGTGTTGTTTCCTTTGAAGGATGAATCAGCCAAAGAAGAACCCAGACCTAGTGTTTTGTTGATGAGTGGGAAGGAGCTTCTACAAGAAGTCAAGAAGCAAGAGGAGGTACATTTTTCTCTTGTTGGTAAGACAAAGGTAATACTCACTAATAAAAATATGGATGATTTACCTGCATAACTTAAAGGTATGCTTGATGAATTTGTTGATATCATAGTAGATGAATTACCTAATGCTTTACCTCATGTGAGAAGTATAAGTCACCATATTGATTTGATACATGAATCAAGTCTTCCTAACAAAGAAGCATACATATTGACCCCTCAAGAGAATGAATAAATAAAGAAGAAGGTACAAGAGTTGTTAGAAAAAGGTTTGTTGAAAGAAAGTCTCGGTGTATTTGTTGTACCGATAGTTCTCAACCTAAAGAAGGATGGTGGATGGTGCATGTGCATTGATTCTAGGGAAATTAAAACAATTACCATCAGGTACAGGATTGCCTTACCCAGAATAGATGATTTGATGGATTTCTTAAGTGGGGCAAATTATTTTTCAAAAATTGATTTGAAAAGTGGGTACCATTAGATTAGGATAAGAGAAGGGGAGGGATGGAAGACTTATTTTAAAACTAGTAGTGGACTGTATGAATGGTTGGTGGTGGGCTACAAAATGCTCCTAGCACATTTATGAGGTTGATGAATGAGGTCTTAAAAGAATTTATTGGAAATTTTTTGATTGTCTATTTAGACAACATTCTAATTTACCGCTGGACAAATGAGGAACATTTAAGACATCTTAAGATGGTTTTGAGTACCCTGCAGAAGGAAAGATTGTTGATAAATTTGAAAAAGTGTATCTTTATAAAGAGAGAGTTGATATATTTGGGTTTTGTAGTATTTGAATAAGGATTAAAGATGGATCGAGAGAAGATTCAAGCAATTGTGAATTGGCCAACCCCAAGAAGCACATTTGAGGTAAGTAGTTTCCATGGACCTACAATCTTTTACATAAAATTCATTAGAGTTTTTATTTATATATGTTCATCTATTGTAGAAACTATAAAAGAGTGTAAACAACCATTTAAGTGGATTTAGGTAGATGATAGAAGTTTTAAACTGTTGAAGAAGAAGATTACTGAAAAACCCATATTAGCCTTGCCAAGTTTTGATATATATTTTCTAGTTGAGATTGATGCTAGTGGGACTGCAATAGAAGTTGTCTTGAGTCAAGGGAAGAGACCAATTACATATTTCAGTGAGAAACTAAATGAAGAAAAATAGAAGTGTTCCTCTTATGACAAGGAATTTTATGCAATTGTTCAAGCGCTTAAGAAATGGAGGCATTGCCTCATGCCCAAGGCATTTGTCCTATACATTGACAATCATGCATTATAGTTCATAAGTAGTCAATCTAAGATTAACCAAAGACATGCCAAGTGGGTTGAATTTCTGCAAATTTTTGCCTTTGTGATTAAACACACAAGTGATAAGACTAATAAAGTTGTTGGTGCCTTAAGTAGGATTAATTTTATTTTGCAAGAACTTCAAGTCAACACTTTAGGTTTTGATTCTCTAAAGGAAATGTATAAGGATGATGCAAATTTCAAGGATGCTTATGCAGCTTGTGAAAACCCAGTTGCATGCAACAAAAGCCAATGGTTGGACTATATGCAACATGAAGGGTTATTTTTCAAGAACAATAAACTATGTATACGGAAGTGTTCAATGAGGGAAAATATGATTAAAGAAAAGAAAAATGGAGGATTATAAGGAAATTTTGGTTAAGATAATACTTTTTCATAGGTGAATGATTTCTATTGTTGGCCAGGTATGCAGAATTAGGTAAATAAATTTGTGGGAAAATGCAAGATATGCCAGCATGCTAAGGGGAGGAATCAAAACACAGGACTGTATCAACTACTACCTATTCCAAACAATCCATGGGATTCGATCAACATGGATTTTGTACTGGGATTACCAGAGACACAAAGGGGGAATGATTCTATCTATGTTGTGCTAGATACATTTTCAAAAATAGCTCATTTTATTGCTTGTAGGAAGACTCGTGATGAAACTAATATAGCCAATCTATTTTCTTTTCAGAAATAGTGATATTGCATGGTCTACCCATAATCATTGTTTCATGTCATGATACAAAGTTTTTAGGTCATATTTGGAGGACCCTGTGGAAGAAACTGGGTACTAATCTCATTTTTAGATCATCCTATCACCCATAGACTGATGGAAAAAAAAGGTATTGAATAGAATCCTGGGAAATATTTCGAGGTGTCTTTTGTTTGAAAATCCTAAGTAATGGGACCAGATGCTTTCCCAAGATAATTTTCCATATAATGACTCACCAAATAGGAGCACGGGAATGAGTCCATTTCAGATTTTGTATGGAATTCATCCAAGAGGAGTGTATGACCTAAGGAATTTGGGAAAGCAGGAATTAAGTAGTGCAGATGGTTAGGATTGTGTTGTAAGCATATAGATGTTGGAGGAACATGTCAAGCAAATATTACAGGAAAGAAGTGGTAAATACAAATAGAGGGTTGACATGAAAAGGAGACAAGTGGAATTTCAGGTTGGTGATTTGGTTATGGCATATTTGAGAAAGGAGAGGTTTCCAGTGGGGACTTACAACAAATTGAAGCCGACAAAGATTGGACCTTGCAGAATATTGAGGAAAGTTTATGCCAATGCATATGAAATTGAACTTCCAACCAGTATTGGAATTTCTCCAATTTTCAATCTGGCATATTTGTATCCCTTTAAGAAGACAAAAGGTGTTTCAAAATATGACCTTGTAAGTGATGAAGATCACACCATTGAATGGGAAGAATTGTTTCCTAAGGTAGTTCAAAGGGATATTGAAGCAGTATTGGACAAGAAAGTGGTAAGGAAGACCAAAGGTAAAGACTACTTCCAGTATTAGGTTAAGTGGAAGAATAGACAAGAGGAAGATGCTTCTTGGATGACAACAATAGAAGTTTCCAAGTATGGAATAGATATTGAAGATCTTGTTGTGGATCATTTCACACAACACCCCCATATTTTAAATTTTATGGGTCCCTAAAATATTTTTCTCTTTTCCTTTTGCACCTATCTTCTAACTTAGAAGACCTACATTCTTACTTTGCTAAGACAACCCGAGATTAACTCAAGTTTTTTTCGGGATCGTGTTCGTCAGAGTCCCTTATTCCATGCGCAAACTTAAACTCTGATCTTTGCACTCCGGTAACTTTGGATCTTACATTGTTTTCCTTTCATGAAGACCCAAGGCTCATTATGACCTATCAAACAACCACTTCCCCAACTGACATCCCAATATTGGAATTTTGACTTCTCGTTTTATCGTTCTCCAATGAGTTGCTTGTATTGCTTTCAAGACATAACAACATTTCAAAGTATCGAAGAAACATTACCTTCGATACCATCCTTGTCAGGAGCCTTTTTGAGCCTCATTGTATCGAACTCCAAAGATAAAACTTCGATGGTCTCTTGACGCTTCTCACATATGTATCCCTCACATTCTCTTAGACTGAAAGCATATTCTTCAACACCGTCTCCGTCGGAGCTCAAGCATCTTCCCATCCTTCAAACCTCTGACAACCATGTTCTGAAATCTTATAAAGCACATAGTTTAACACACCTTTATAAAAAATAATGAATATTATTTCGATACATTTCCCTCAGGGTTTAGTTCCTCCCTCATCCTAATTTACCTTGATGCCAATACCCTGACGGGTCCCACCTCTTTCCATATCACTATTTATTGGTTGACGTGTTAGGCCCACACACTGGTCCTTGTATGAGGGAATATTCCTTCGATACCCTTTCCCTTCGGAGTTTGAAAAAAAATGTGATCTCTCACACTCCAAAGGCGCAGCCCTGATAACAGTCTTATTCGAAGATATGGCTTAACACTACCCCCAATGCATAGATCAATGTGTCTATCAGTATTAATAACCTTTAATGATAGAGATGACATGCATTAATGGGAAAATTTAAGAATGGATTTAGAAATATCCTCATATACACCTAAGTTATGGCATACTCAGTTTAGGATGATGTTCATTGTGTGTTATAAAAGCACCCTTTCAAACACATCTTTCACTGTAAGATTTCGAAACTTAGTCTGCGAAGTTTGTGTTTCATCTTGACTCCTTCACTTACTGAGATATCCTACTATGTTACTGAAACTGTTTGATTACGAGTAACCTTTTTTTCTATCACTTAACTATTTTTTCATTGTTACAAATAATGTGTTATACTTAAGATAAGTTGATACTCTTTTCAATGTGTCATTACAGGATAATTTGGTTATTCATCATGGCGATCTAGAACCCCAAAAGATCTAAAATTTCAGTGTACATACAGGGTGTCGCAGGGCCCGAATCATCATCTCAACCAGTCAAAACACTGATTACTGACACTATTCCTCACACTCGCAAGGACCATTGCTCGGAATTTGAAGAGATCTACAGGATAATCGATTCTACATATTTTCCTAAAGATGGCAAAGTTTTAGAGGTGTACCCGAATATCCTAAAAAGTGGTATCCACCTGGTAGCTACTAGGTCAAAACTATTCCCATACAAAGAGGCAACATAGTGATGCCTCAAGAAATTTGACGCTTCCACGATGAACATCATGAGAAAGTAGGGGAAGCGAGTAGCTTCTCTCAAACCAGAAGATATTATCTCCATATATCACCTTCCCTCTCCCACTTGCTTGTTGAATGAACCTTTCTTAAAAGGGTTTTCCTAGGCAAGCAAAGGACCAACAAAACACATGAAACACTCATGGGTGGAAAAAGATGAAACCCTCAAAACAAAGTCATAAATTGGTCCCTACCAACAAGCTTAAAACTCCATAAAATTTGTTGGTGGCCATGCTCTGCTGCTTATACGAGGAAGAAAAGAGTGCACATTTCGAAATTGACTGGTTACCTTTGACACACGCCGTCATTAGAACATGAAAAATATTCAATTGGGAAGATATCCTATCCTTTAACATATGCATGCACGCAAATAATCTCTGAGGTACGAAGAAACCATGTTTTTATATGTTTGCTTATATGATCAATGCCATTTGTTCTTCGGTGCAGTTACCCGAACTGGAATGGAATTGGGACTGAAGTCCACCTCCCATTCATGTTTATTTCTCTTAATTATGGATCATAAATTACAGACAACATTTTTATGATATTTTCAATTTATTTCTTCCACCTATGTATTCCATCCTTTTCGGTTTCCCCATACACATGATCTCCTGTGAGGTTATAAATGGGATGAAAGGGGTGGTCGATTGGTTATTCTATAAGTACTACTCATTTATCAAGGTTTATGGGACCATCCGAGCCCCATATCTCTTGCCATATTTCATCCCAGGCCATTTATTAATGATGGAAATAGCATACCAAATGATGGGGTCTGTTGTCACCACAATTTTGTAAACCAACAGTAAAATATTGTGGCCAATATTCCCTCTCCACATTGGAAGCTATTCTATTTCCAATGCTCAACATGCAAGGAAGGAAGTTGAGAATTTATAGGCATTAATCTTGTGTGTCGGAGAGCCTAATCGAGTTGGCTATTAGTCACGTCAGGTCTGTAGGCCTCACTGATCCAAATATCCACGTTGTTGATTTCGAGGAGGATAAATTTAAAGGAGTACTCTCATATTATGAAGTCCTACACTAGTTTCCTCATGATGGTGCAAAGCGTGAGCTTGAACTTGAACAAGAAGAATTTAAGAGGGAAAATTTAACCCAATTCCAGGAGTTTTTTCAGCAAGAACAAGATACATTCAATGCCAAAGAACATGAGAAGACCAAAAAATAAAAACAACTTGAATAGAAAAGGATCCAAGCTAAGAAAGATTATTAAAGAAGGCAAACTGAGGAGAAGAAAAGGATAGAACATGAGCACATGGAACATCATGAATCTCTGCAAAAGAATAAATAAGAAGAAGCTAAAATGTTGGCAGAGGAAGAGGAAGCCAAGAGGATAGATAATGAAGCACAAGCCCAAAAACTGGCTGAAGAGGCAAAGGAAAATTATTGGCTGACAAGGTTGAATCAAAGAAGAAAGTTGATGATCTTTTGAAGCGGAATTTAAACTAGAAACCAGGAACTCCGTCGACACCGAACCTAGGTATTGTGAAAATACCTCCTCTAGAGTACACCCCCATAAGTTCCATACCAGGAGATCCCTCCCTCTCTTCCCAAGCCCTCAATTTTGAAGGTTATGTAGTCGTTATTGGAGACTACTACTTTGACAACGAAACTAGAAGCATCGAGAAGAGATTGGAGAAAATAAATAGAGGAGAAGACACCAGGTGAAAGTCACATGAAGGAAGGATATTAGATCTCAATGCCTTTGCAATATTAAATGCCTCCTCTATTCTAGAGGTAACTAATTCCCTGAACATTTTTAGGAACCGAGTAGTCAAGCTAGAAACAAAGTTGAAAGGTGTAAAAGAACAATTCTCCATAGATATCCAGGAAGCTGTCAAAGGAGCTGAAGGTATAAGTTCAGGTAAGATAAATGGTGCCATACAAACACAAAGAGACCACTTGAATGAACAGTTTTAAAATAGGATGAAAATCCTACAGGACACCCACAAGAATGAGTTAGAGGTGGAAATATATAAACTCAATGCCACCCTATAAAATACTAGAGCCTCGGCATGCACCATAGATTCCATAAAAGCACAAGCGTTGGCTATCAATGAAAATTTAGCAAAGGAAAGGAACGAACTCCTTGATCTATTGATCAACATATGAGTGGCGTGAGAGGAACAACTTATTTTGTAGAACACTTTGATAGATACTCAAGAAAGGTATCGAGACACAAGTGAGGAATTTGAGGAGATGGTTAATTGGCAGGACATGCACCAACCTCCACCTACCTCCCTACCAGTATATTATAAGAGAGAAAGAATCGGGTACCAAATTATCTTCAACAGTAGGAAACCTCTCTTCATGAGTGTCTGCTCCACCCAAGGGGTAGTTGCTGACACATGTGCACAACTATGGAAATATTCAAATGATTTTGTCGCAGAGGAAGGGATACAACCAATGAAGTCTATAGATGAAGCGACTTATGTCATCATCTGGGCAGTTGAAGTGGAATATATAAAGAAATCCAGTCAAGTGAGCATCCAAGATCTGATGCTATTTGAAGAAAAATAAATTGAAGAACATATGTTGTTTCCTACCTGACTCACCCATAAGATTCAATCCTTTGTAAAAGCCATAGCATAGCGGTTATATCAAGACGTGTCCACAAAAGTATGTAATGGAGAATTGATCTTAGAGAGATTGCAATAAAGAAAACTTGAGAGAATTTTAAACGACCATTCCACTTGGAAAGAATACCAAGACCAACAATAGGAGTGGACCCAGTCATGATTACAAAAGTCCACAATTCTTTCCAGTTGTTGTTTTCTTCTGATATTGTAATATATTTTGGAATACAAAGATTCCTTTTTGAGAAACAACCCTAATTTTTTATGATGAACAAGAAGAATGATTGTAAACATTCACCCCTCACTATATAAAGGGAGTGTTGCCCATTTGAAAGGGATTTTGGTTTTTGAAGCTAGTATGACAATATTTTTATTGCAAGTTAATTTGAATCCCATAGACATTATGAATTTGAAGATTATGGTACTGATGTGCGTGAATGAGATTATTATGTTTATGCATCTATCTATTTGTAGTATGTGAATGTTATTTGATGAATTAGTTCTAAATTAATGTTTACGGTTTGCAGTTACCATTGTTTTCAATATGAGTACAACAATAGTATAATTTCGTTAAATTTATCAATTCTTTGTTTCTAACAGGTTATGCTATTAAATTTATGTATCACTTGTGTCATGAATTTATTCTATGCAATTAATACACATTACTCATTGTATTCATTTATTTTTCTAGTTTTCTTTTGATCAGGATAGGTTAATTTAATAGTATTAGTTTAGGGACTACATCTCATAATAATAATCATTCCTCTTAGTTTGATTTTAGTTAGTTTTGTTTACTTATTTTATCTTATTTTTAATTCATCTGGGAACTTTTGGTTCTCATATTCATATTTAATTAGTATTCTAGCTAGTTTGTAACCAAGCCAAAATCTGGTCAAAATCGCTACTCCAAACAAGAGTGGTTCTAATTGGGACCTACCATCGGGCATTTTTCCTCATTTGATTGAGCGAGTTATTTTGGCTCATCAACAAAAATGGTGCTAGAAGGAGGGCCACGGAACTGAATGGCTACAAAAAAATATTTGAATTCTTCTTGTTCTACCTTGCAAGTAAGATTTTCCTCCATGACTGATTCCAATCAAATTTACTCTGAACAGAATGTATTCCCTTCAGAATATACGGTGAACACTCTATATCAGGTCATCACTCACCGCGTTCCTTCTCATATTGAAACATCTTTCTCTTCTCCACAACCTCATATCCTAACTATATCGGAGATCTAATCCTTAGTTAGGCACTCGACCAAACGAACCAATCGTGCACTGAATAAACAACTTAGCAGAAAGACCAGACAGTTTCCCTTATATTACTCTCTGCTTGGAAATCAGGAATACCTTCGACAAACATATCCCTATTTTTCAACCCTTACTCCTATCAAGAAAACCATTCGGTTGGGACCCATGAATATCATGTCCTTGAATATACTTATGATTTCCCCAAGGTTTTAAAATTTAATATTGAGTATCATATACTCAGCAGCAGAGCAGGATGTGGACCAGCCTCACCTCCCGAGTCACCCCCTCACACCCCCAGGAACGAGTCAAAGGTCAATTTCGAAGAAGGGTACAAATTTGAGAGTGAACTCAAATATAACCCCTCTCAAGTCACTGTATATCATCCCCCGCACATGGATGGAGAAAATGATAACCAAAATTCTCCCCCCTACCAGCCCTGGTTGTTTTCTTATGTGGTCATTGTACTAGGAGTTCAACATGACATGCCCAGACACCCTGAGAAATTCGTGCCTGAATTTGATCTCGACAAAAATGATTCAACCAAGAACCATGTTAGGAAATTCTTGTTGTCTATTAGGCTACAAATAATTCATCACAAAGACATCGTCTGATGTATTTTCCCCCTTCCATTTGAAGAAAAAGAATCAAAGTGGTATTTCTCTCTAGAATAAGCCTTCATTCTGAACTGTAGAACTTTTGAAAATAATTTCCTCTGAAAATTTGGGGAAAACAAAACACCAACCACCCGAGTTATTTAACACTCAAGAGTCAAGATGGTTTCAAAAGAATTAGTTATTGATTACAACCAACGGTTCCTCACTTTGTTAAAACGAATCCCACATGCCTCAAAACTTGTTGAAGATGTCATTGTTGAATTTTACACCTCTGATTTACCTATGTCCATGAATATGTATGTAAAAAACTTCTGAAAAGGATACTCTAGGAATATTTCCAAGAATCTCTTAAATTTGAAAAAAAAATGTTAATTTTAACAGGTAGTTCCAACTCAGAACCATGTAAAGATAAGGGTAAAGGTAAATCCTTTGCGTCTAAGTTCGGTGAAGATAAAAATCCCTCTGATTTGATGGATATAGAATCTCTTCAAAGAATCATAAAAAATATATCCAACAATGTGGTTGACTTGAAAATGGGTAGTGGAGAGGGATCTTCCAATCAAAAAGGTATTTTTAGTTCCCCTTGAAGAAATATAGTAACACTACCCCAACCAACAAAACCATCCCCTCTCAAACGAAAGGAATCCATATGGAGGATATTGTCTAGGCCCTTCAAACCTGGGCAACAAAGAATATGACTGAAACCACTAATGAGGGAGATGGAGGTCAGGAACAACAAGAACAACCCAGAGAATATGATGAGCCAATTGAACAACATGTAAACTCATTTTGGGACATATATTTTGGAGAACATGAATAAGAAGTCGAAGAAGTGCATGTCTCAAAAAATGTTGTAACCACTAGGAGTACCAGTAAAAATATTCCTGATGACATTCTCAGTACCCCTAATCATGCTTCTCCCACTGCCACTACTCCCAAACAATCTTCTCTTTCGACCAATACTACCCCTAATTCCTCTAAGAATACTTCTTCCAATCCCAAAACAATAGATCAAACAAAGAAACCAAATATTTTTCCCACACCCTTGGCTAGATTGGAATATGACTTTCTAGAAGATCTAAAGGAAAAAAAAAACAACATTTCTTTGTTTGAACTCATAAAGATTCCACAAATCCAAGAAAATTTCATCAGAACGCTACAAGGTAAAAATTATCCTAGCTCTAGGGAATCAAACTCTAGAACCAAAAAGGGAATCACCAAGGTAACTTCACCTGACAAAGTACTCCATCAAAGTCAGGTCGCAACTAATCCATCCTTAACGGGTCAAAGATTCAGGTCCAACACCCCTCCTTTTCTCATCACTTTTGAAGTATTCAATATGAATGTTCATAATTGCATGGTGGATTCAAGAGCTTCATCTAATGTCATACCCCTTAAATTATGTGAGAAGCTTAATAACATCAAACCCCCGAACTGTCTAACATTCAGATCATCCAGTTAGACAGAACTAGAGTTAAGGTGATTGGAGAATTGAAAAAGTTTTTGATTAGGATGTTTTCTAACCCGAAATTTCACCAAACAATAGATATAATAGTAGTAGACATTCTAGACAACTATGGCATGCTTTTAATCCAAGATTGGTCGGCCATGTTAAATGGATACTTTTCTACCGAATGGTCCCATTTATGGATTCCTTTTAATGGTAAAATGAATCAAATCAAGATCGACAGAGAAATGACATATATGAAACCTGTTGTTACTGACTTGAATGATTCGAATGAAACAATGATGTTTAATCATTCCATTCTTGGGAATTATTCATTTGAAATATTTTTTGGGAACTTCACAGTTGAACCATCAACACTCGTGGAATATGACGCAAAATCTGAAATCCTTCATTTCACCTAGATTATTGAGCCCAGTTGCAACATAGCTGATCAAACTAACAATCCCCCTAATGTACAAACTAACATTGTTTCTAGAGATAAGATAGAAAAATGCACTGACTCTACTAACCTCTTTAAAACCAAAAAATCTGAAAATTCAAAAATACCATTTGAAACAAAAAAAAGGGGATCCTGATAGGTGGACATTATTTTTCAATGGATCCAAGTCTTTGGAAGGTTCAAGAGTGGGTTTCATTCTAAAATACCTAAAAGGTACTAAAATTTTAATTACATGCAAACTAGAATTTCCTTACACCAACAATACTGTCGAATATGAAGCCCTTGTATAGCGACTTAGGAAGGCAGTTGACTTGAAAGCAGAAATAATAAAGGTATTTGGTGATTTCAAAATCATCGCCAGACAGATACAAAACACCATTCATTATCTTTCAAGTCACCTAAAATATTATCAGTTTGAGGTGTGGGAGTTAAATAAATCTTTCATTGCTTTCAATATTAACATCGTTCCCCGATCGTTCAATTCTAATGTTGATTTGTTAGAAAATGTGGCGTCTAGATTAATACCCTCAAGTGGATTGATTCGTGAATCCTTCTATATTTAACTTTTGTACAAACCATCTGATCCAGGTGGATATCGGTGGCCACCCACCTTCTCCAACTGGCCCAAAACATGTTTATGGCAATTTTGGTAATTTACTATTTTTAGCAGTTTTTAACTTCTGGGGCCATTTTGAGGCCCTAAACGATGTTTTTTTAGAACACGAGGAGAAACATGGATCATAGATCGATGTTTCTCACCCAACAATTGTAGTTCTTGGATAGATCTTTCCAACGAGATATTGAGCACCCCAAACGGAGATCGTATGAAAAAGTTACGCCCTTGGGAAGTTGATGTATCAACTACCCCCATCGGGGCCCACAAACCTTTTGGCTTTTCATCTTCCAAGGTTAGGGTTTTGGATTTTACTTTTGTTAAAAAGGCCATTAGAGGCTCATTTTAATAATCATCTTCTTGCGAATGTGAGTAGCCATCACATCTCTTCTCAGAGATAAGCTGCCACCATTCTATCGAGTCTTTCACTCTGTATTTTACAATATCTGTACATTTATTTCGTTAATAGAAATCATGTATTACTGTATATTTGTGACTCTTTTTGTATTTCTGCTATATCTTTGTTATATTGTTGTCTCTCTTGCAATATCTCTAAGTATTTCTATGTTATATCTCCACTCTCATTTCGTGCCGAAAATAATTCGGATCAGTGGTATTAGAGCAGGCTGCTCTTGATTGTTTTCCAGTGCATGTCCCCGACGAGGTCCGAGTATAGCAAGTTGGGTCTCAACCTTGTCTCTCTTGAGGAAAATTTCTCTCGTACACCCAAGAGACCCTCAATGGTGGAAGAAAAGAAAAGCGATGGAGCAGACGATCCTATCAGTCTGTTGCTTGAGCAAGCTCTCACGCGACAGGGGGACGAAATGATGGAGAATTTTTCCCACATCCTTCAATGTCTATCGATAGCATCAGGTGCATCTTCATCAAGCAGCCACTTTGGAGGCACCTCTCCTTTCAAAGTATAAATTAATTTTGATATTCTCGTATTTGAAGGTCAAATAGATGTAGATGCCCTAGATAAATGGTTAAATCTGCTAGAAGGTTATTTCTCTGTTCATAATTTTTTAAACAAGGAAAAGATCACCTTCACACTCCTTAAGGCTCTCCCCCATGTCAAACATTAGTGGGAAACTTGCTGGGAGAAGAGTTCCACAGAGGAGTCTGGAATATATGGGGCCGAGCCCACTTGGGTTTTTTTTGTGGATGCGGCAAAGGAACAGTATTACCCTGTTGGAAACTATGAGGACCAGTACATGAGATGGACCACACTGCAGCAAGAGAGGGGACAATTAGTTCCAGAGTTCACCAATAGCTTCCATACCTTGCGCACCAAGATGGGTATCAAAGACTCCGAATGAAATTTGGTTCTGAAATACTGTGGGGCTCTACACAGATACATCCAAACTGAAATGGAGTTTTTGGACATCTCATCACTCGGTGTTGCCTATCGATATGCTGTTAAAATTGAGTAGAAATTTAAGCATGAGAACAAATGAGAGGTCGGGTCTGCAAATCCACAACAACCAAAGTATGACAAAGACAACCCTAACAAACAGTCTCCTGAAAACTAGTCCAAACCACAAGAAAAGAAGGGTCACGGGAAGACAAAGAAGGACACCGGAAAATGGTGTGATTTCCACAAAAGCCCCTGGCACAACACCGATGAATGTCACTCAAAACAGTGATTGGTGGCCGAGATCAATTACAAGGAGCCGAACCCTCATTAAGAATCTGATTCTAAAAATACTGGTAAAAGACAGATCATTGACGCAGACCCCACTGTTATTGTCACGACCGTAGCAATTCAACCAGAAGAACCAACAGATCTAGAAGAGGGGGAGTGCCTTTTCCATTCACAGATGTGGGTGAAGGGGACCCCGCTGCATTTTATTGTTGATTGCGGAAGCCAGAAGAACCTCATCTCAGCAGAGGTTGTCAAACAATTGGGATTGTCGACAACACCACATTGCAACCATACAGCATCGGGTGGCTTCGCCAAGGACGAGATCTTCGTGTCAGCCAGCAGTGTCGATTGTCATACAGCATCCAACCCTTCAAGGATGAGGTATTATGTGATGTTGCCCCACTAGATGTCTGTGATGTTCTCTTGGGCCAGCCATATGTGTGGAAACGCCATGCTATCTATGAGTCTCGACCCCATAGTGTCATTATTACTCTTGGGGGTCATCTCTATAGGATACCAGAGGTAGTTCCAACTACTGCCCCACCTAAACAATGCTGCAAGGTAGTATCTCATACTACAAAATGCATCTTCTCCACAATCTGTTCAAAAGGGGAACAAAAGGATACTGCAACCACTACAACCTTGGCCCAAGCACCTTCTATCCACCAGAAGAAAGTCGAAAAGGTTGCAGCAAAGAACAAAGATTCCTTCTGTACACAATCATCTCATGTAGCCATACCGGTTAAAAAGGTCCAAAACTTCCATCCAAAGGTTCGTGATAGCCTTCAACAAGCTAAGCAACGCCACTTCTCCAGCAAGGCAAGCAGATCACCAAGATTCAGATTCAACAATCGCTTTCCCCTCTCCCTTGGGAACTCAACGCAATGGAGACCATTGCTTCCTAAGGAGGGAGGATTGATCCAGGTGGATATCAGTGGCCACCCACCTTCTTCAACTGGCCCAAAACATGTTTACGGCAATTTTGGTAATTTACTATTTTTAGCAGTTTTTAAATTCTGGGGCCATTTTGAGGCCCTAAACGATGTTTTTTTAGAAAATGGAGAGCAATATGGATTGTAGATCGATGTTTCTCACCCAACAGTTGTATTTCTCGGATAGATCTTTCGAACGAGCTATTGAGCGCCCCAAACGGATATCGTATGCAAAAGTTACGCCCTTGGGAAGTTGACGTATCAACTACCCCCATTGGGGCCCACAAACCTTTTGGCTTTTCATCTTCCAAGGTTAGGGTTTTGGATTTTAATTTTGTTAAAAAGGCCCTTAGAGGCTCATTTTAATAATCATCTTCTTTCGAATGCGAGTAGCCGTCACATCTCTTCTCAGAGATAAGCTGCCACCATTCTATCAAGTCTTTCACTCTGTATTTTACATTCTCTGTACATTTATTTCGTTAATAGAAATCGTGTATTACTGTATATCTGTGACTCTTTTTATATTTCTGCTATATCTCTATTATATTTTTGTCTCTCTTGCAATATCTCTAAGTATTTCTATGTTATATCTCCACTCTCATTTCGTGCTGAAAATAATTCGGATCAGTGGTATCAAAGCAAGTTGCTCTTGATCGTTTTTCAGTGCATGTCCCCGACGAGGTCCGAGTATATCAATTTGGGTCTCGAGCTTGTCTCTCTTGAGGACAATCGCTCTCGCACACCCAATATACCCTCAATGGAAGAAGAAAATAAAAACGATGGAGCAGACGATCCTATCAGTCTGTTGCTTGAGCAAGCTCTCACGCGATAGAGGGACAAAATGATGGATAATTTTTCTCACATCCTTCAATGTCTGCCGATAGCATCAGGCACATCTTCATCAAGCGGCCACTTTGGAGGCACCTCGCCTTTCAATGTATAGGTTAATTTTGATATTCTCGTATTTGAAGGTCAAATAGATTGAGATGCCCTAGATAAATGGTTAAATCTGCTAGAAGGTTATTTCTATGTTCATAATTTTTCAGACAAGGAAAAGATCACCTTCACACTCCTTAAGGCTCTCCCCCATGTCAAACATTAGTGGGAAACTCACTGGGAGCAGAGTTCCACAGAGGAGTCTGGAATATATGGGGTCGAGCCCACTTGGGGTTTTTTTGTGGATGCGGCAAAGGAACAGTACTACCCTGTTGGAAACTATGAGGACCAGTACATGAGATGGACCACACTACAGCAAGAGAGGGGCCAATCAGTTCCAGAGTTCACCAATAGCTTCCATACCTTGCACACCAAGCTGGGTATCAAATACTCCGAACAACATTTGGTTCTGAAATACCGTGGGGCTCTACACAGATACATCCAAACTGAAATGGAGTTTTTGGACATCTCATCACTCGGTGCTACCTATCGATATGCTGTTAAAATTGAGTAGAAATTTAAGCCCCAGAACAAACGGGAGTTTGGGTCTACAAATCCACAACAACCAAAGTATGACAAAGACAACCCTAACAAACAGTCTCCTGAAAAATAGTCCAAACCACAGGAAAAGAAGGGTCATGGGAAGACAAAGAAGGACACCGGAAAATGGTGTGATTTCCACAAAAGCCCCTGGCACAACACCGATGAATGTCGCTCAAAACAGTCATTGGTGGCTGATATCAAAGACAAGGAGTTGAACCCTAATTCAGAATCTGATTCTAAAAACACTAGTAAAAGACAGATCATCGACACAGACCCCACTGTTATTGTTGCAACTGCAGCAATTCAACAGAAGAACCAACAGATCCAGAAGAGGGGGAGCGCCTTTTTCATTCACAGATGTGGGTGAAGGGGACCCCGCTGCATTTTTTTGTTGATAGTGGAAGCCAGAAGAACCTCGTCTCAGCAGAGGTCGTCAAACAGTTGGGATTATCGACAACACCACACCCGCAACCATACAGCATCGGGTGGCTTCGCCAAGGACGAGATCTTCGTGTCAGCCAGTAGTGTCGATTGTCATATGGCATCCAACCCTTCAAGGATGAGGTATTATGTGATGTTTCCCCACTATATGTCTATGATGTTCTCTTGGGCCAGCCATATATGTGGAAACGCCATGCTATCTATGAGTCTTGACCCCGTAGTGTCATTATTACTCTTGGGGGTCATCTCTATAGGATACTAGAGGTAGTTCCAACTACTGCCCAACCTAAACAGTGTCGCAAGGTAGTATCTCATACTACAAAATGCATCTTCTCCACAATATGTTCAAAAGGGGAACAAAAGGATACTGCAACCACTACAACCTTGGCCCAAGCACCTTCTATCCACTAGAAGCAAGTCGACAAGGTTGCAGCAAAGCACAAAGATTCCTTCTGCACACAGTCATCTCATGTAGCCATACTAGTTAAAAAGGTCCAAACCTTCCAGCCAAAGGCTCGTGATAGCCTTCAACAAGCTAAGCAACGCCACTTCTCCAGCAAGGCAAGCAGATCACCAAGATTCAGATTCAGCAATCGCTTTCCCCTCTCCCTCGGGAACTCAACGCAATGGATACCATTGCTTCCTAAGGAGGGAGGATTGATCCAGGTGGATATCGGTGGCCACCCACCTTCTCCAACTGGCCCAAAACATGTTTACGGCAATTTTGGTAATTTACTATTTTTAGCAGTTTTTAAATTCCGGGGCCATTTTGAGGCCCTAAACGATGTTTTTTTAGAAAATCGGGAGCAACATGGATCGTAGATCGATGTTTCTCACCCAACAGTTGTAGTTCTCAGATAGATATTTCCAACGAGCTATTGAGCGCCCCAAACGGAGATCGTATGCAAAAGTTACGCCCCTGGGAAGTTGATGTATCAACTACCCCCATCGGGGCCCACAAACCTTTTGGCTTTTCATCTTCCAAGGTTAGGGTTTTGGATTTTACTTTTGTTAAAAAGGCCCTTAGAGGCTCATTTTAATAATCATCTTCTTGTGAATGCGAGTAGCCGTCACATCTCTTCTCAGAGATAAGCTGCCACCATTCTATCGAGTCTTTCACTTTGTATTTTACAATCTTTGTACATTTATTTTGTTAATAGAAATCGTGTATTACTGTATATCTATGACTCTTTTTATATTTCTGCTATATCTCTGTTATATTGTTGTCTCTCTTGCGATATCTCTAAGTATTTCCGTGTTATATATCCACTCTCATTTCGTGCCGAAAATAATTCGGATCACCATCAATTCCAAACAATATCTCAAGTTGGAGGGCATTTGATGATGACCAACAACTCATTAATTTTATACACCTCAAATATACCTTCAAGGATTCTATAATAGATGAGGGCCAGCATGACATGTTGATAAATATTGATAATATCGATAATGTCAAAGAAGCAAATGCATAAATCCCGACCAACAATATTCCCATGAGTGTGTTTAGACAAGAAAAACTCTACTACCTTCAAGACAAATTCAAAAAGGTCACAAACTGCAAGACCAACAACTCAAACATGCATTTTGAAACAGTAAACCTAGGATCAGATATTTCTCCTCAGAACATCAACATGGGAAAAAATTGCTCTTCTGAAGAAAGGAAGGCATACATCAAGTTATTCAAATAATATAAATACATATTTGCATGGACGTATGAGGACCTCAATACATATGATACATAGATTATACAACATGTCATTCCCATGAAATCTCAAACCAAGCCTTTCCAACAAAAGTTGAGGAAGATGCACCCTAGCCTTGAACCTCAATTCAAAGCATAGATAAATAAATTGTTGGTGGCCAGAATCATTTTTCCAGTAAGGCATACACAATGGATATCAAACTTAGTTCCAATAAGAAAAAATGATGGGGATATTAGGCTTTGTGCTGATTTTATAAATGTAAATAGAGCCTCAGAAAAAGATAATTGCCCTGTGCCTCCCATGGAACAAATTCTACAATGTGTGTTCGGATCGGAAACACTCTCCCTACTAGATGGATTCTTAGGATATAATCAAGTCTTATTAGCTCATGAATACCAATTTAAGACAACTTTCAGATACAAATGGGGAACAAATGCCTATAGGAATATTCCTTTCTAACTGATAAACATTTGAGCTACTTTTCAATGAGCCATGGATATTTCCTTTAGAGGCCTGTTAGGAGAATGTGTGGTAATTTACATGGATGATGTAACCATATTCTATAAGAATAAAGAGGACCACATCTCTCACTTAAAGAAGTTATTCAATCAATGTAGGATATACACCATCTCTCTGAACCCTGAGAAATCCATTTTCTCCGTGAATGAAGGAAAAATCCTAGGTTTCCTCATCTACAAAAATGGTATGTGGATTGAACCTGAGAGAACCAAAGAGATCACTAAGATCCCTCCCCCTCACAACATAAAATCTATGCAGTTGTTCCTTGTAAGAATAAATTTCATGAGATGGTTCATACCTAGTTTTATCGAGATAGTAAAACCCCTACAAGGTATGATAAAAAAGAATGTTGAATTTAGATAGGGGTCTAAAGAGAAGGAAACTTTCAACAAAATCAAATAAGATATTATTCAAGCAAATACACTATTGAGTCCAGACTTTGATCGAGAGTTCATCCTCTACACATTTTCCTCCCATACTGCATTTGTGACGGTCTTAACACAGAAGAACTTGGAAATATACGAGTTTCCTGTGGCTTTTATGAGTTCATACCTACAAGGAGCTCAGATGAATTATCCTAAATTTAATAAACATGCATATGTGGTTTTCAAATATGTCAAACACTTTCAGCCATTCTTACTCAAATCTAAAACTAAGGTTATTGTTCCTTACCCAATTGTTAGGAACCTCCTGGTACAAAAATATTTGGCAGAAATGAGAGCCAACTAGATTACGACTCTACAAGAATATGACCTATATATCAAACCTACAAAGATCATTAAAGGACAAGGGATATGCAAACTGGTTGCATCATTCCCTTTTTTTTAGTCTCACGAATATGCTCTCTACCAAGATTCTAAGCTATTTGAAAAGGAAGTATGTTACATCCCATTCAGTTTAGACCCATTTTTCTACAAAATGAAATATTACCTGACTCATGGATCAACTCCACATTATCTAGACCCAAAAAATAAAATGGCTCTAAGGCTCAGAACCGCCCAATATCAACTAATACAAGGAATTCTATGTAGAAAATATTATGATGGCATATTCCTTAGATGCCTGGAGAAAAGGGAAGTTGAGAAAGTATTGTCTGAGCTCCATGAAAAACCCACAATAGGACATTACGATGGGGATACTACTGTACACAAAATCCTCAGGGTAGGATATTACTGTCCCTCCTTATTCAAAGACGCTCATGCATATGCAGGGAAATTCCAGCAGTGCCAAACCTTAGCCGAAAGAGAAAAGAAAGTTGTTTTCCCCTTACAACCTATCATCATCGAACACTCCTTATAGCAGTGGGGGATGGACATTATCAGGGACATCAATCCAAACTCATCGTAGTTTCATAAATACATCTTGACGACTACTAATTATTTCACCAGATGAAGTGAAGCAATCACTTTGAAAACCATCAACAAAAATAAGGTGATTTCATTCCTTGAATCACACATCATCACCAGGGTTGGAATTCCAGACTTTTTAGTTTTTGATAATGCCAAGTATTTTCTTCTCTTAAACTTACTGAATTCTCCCTCGAAAAAAAAATCAAGGTTAAGTACTCAGCGAATTTCTACCCACAAGGAAATGGTTTAGTAGATTCGACAAATAAGAACCTCATTAAAATCCTCAAGAAGACTGTCAATGATAATCAAAGAAATTGGCATCTTACTCTTCAAAATACTCTTTGGGATGATAGAGTAACTCCCAAGTCATCCATTGGTAACTCCCCTTTTTTCCTAGTTTACGTGGAGGAAGCCACAATGCCAACCCATACTTTCCTACCTGATTTACAATTGGCCCAATCCGTCCAAGATGAAGCATGTCCAGTAATGCAAGAAAAGTTAAATGTTCTACTAAAACTTGAAGAAGAAAGGGAAAAGGCTAAGTTGAACCTGAATCAATACCAAGAAATAGTTAAAAATGGTTCGATAAATCAAATGTAGGCAACAAATATTTTCAAGGAGACCTTGTTCTCAAGTGGGACAAAGCTAGTGAATTTAAAGAAAAACACTCCAAATTCCATAAACTATGGCTATGACCCTATCTGATCCACCATAAAATAGGTCCTATGACTTTCAGACTCAAAAAATTATAGGGAGATGAGGAGGAACTCCCTATCAATGGCCAAATACTAAATAAATACTTCTCCTAATCACCTATGGTGATGTATCTTTGTACATAGTAGTTTTTTAGTTGTAATTTTTACTTCTTTGTTTTTTTTTCATTTCAATAATCTGATCATTGCTTGAGTTTGTTCCTTCCTTTTTCTTCTCCTTTATAGTTTACAATAACTCGCCCCACTGTCTGTTACTCTGGACCAGCCATTCTTTCACAACAAGGACCTAAGACTTTAGGACCTCTGTAAGTGCCCTCTCTAGTATGTACCTTTCTATTGGTGATTGTCTAACCGATCGAAGATTCAGGTTTATCTTAGTTAACAATTGGTAGCACAGAAAAGAGGAACTTGTTCATCTGTACCAAAATAAAATCTTATGACCTTCAAATTTGGTACCTTTCAATAGTCTCCATCGGTTATTAACTCTTATGTGACCACTCTCGAGTCTCATTGTTGCTCCTTTCAAGTTTCCTGAAATACCATGAATTTATTATCTTCCACATAAATCCAGTGTCTCTTCCCATTATTTCCCAATTTTAAAATGTATCAGTTATTCATGTTTGCAGATCCACGAAGACAAATTGTCAACCAAGACTAGCAAATCAAAGTAACTCTCTTATCTCCCCACTTCCTATTTATCGTCACCTATATTGCAATCGCAATATCTAAATTCTATATCTAAAAGTTGGATGCAAAAGTATAATCATGAGGAAGTTTAAAACGCTATTAAAAGCATGGGAAGTACAAGTAAACCCATCAGGTCTATGGACACTCACTAGCAGTGAGGCTATGCTTGTATGATACTGAGGCATCTTCGTCAAGGATATGGACGCTCGTTGGCAGTGAAGCAATGCCTAGAAATAGAGGTGAAGAAAACACTTTGGTCTACAACAATTGACTAGATTTTATTTTCATGGTGTCAATCTCATAATGTCATTGTGGATTTATGAAGTTGCCCATAAACAATCACTCGAATTATGTGGAAGATCATTGGTAATAGGTTTTTCTTTATTGATTTCTTACATACCATTGAATGTGGGGTCCTTAAGTTGAGTATTGAATGGACTTTTAGAAGGTGATTTCTCTTCAGTCCAGTTGAAGTCGCTCTCTCTATTTGGAATCCGGAGATAATTGGTTATTCCTAGTAAGTCGCCATTTGTTGTGGGTCATTCACACAACACCCCCATATTTAAATTTTATGGGTCCCTAAAATATTTTTCTCTTTTCCTTTTGCACCTATCTTCTACCCTACAAGACTTACATTCTTACTTCACTAAGACAACCTGAGATTAAGTCAACTTTGTTTCGAGATCGTTTTCATTGGAGTCCCTTATTCTATGTGTTAACTTAAACTTTGATCTTCACACTCTGATGAATTCAGATCTTACATTTTTTTCCTTTCACGAAGCCCCAAGGATCATTATGACCTATCAAACGACCACCTCCCCAAGTAACATCCTAATATTAGACTTTTCACTTCCCATTTTATCGTTCTCCAACGAATTGTTTTTATTTCTTTCGGGACATAACAACATTTCTAAAGTATCGAAGGAATATTACCTTTGATACCATCCTCGTTGGGAGCCTTCTTGAGCCTCATCTTCTCGAACTTCAAAGATAAAACTATGATGGTCTCTTGACCCTTCTCACATATGTATCCCGCACATTATCCTAGGTCAGAAGAATATTCTTTGATACCATCTTCGTCAGAGCTCAAGTGTCTCCCCATCCTTCAAACCTTTGACAACCATGTTCTGAAATCTTATAAAGAATATAGTTTAACGCTCCTTTCTAAAAACCAATGAATATTTTTTTGATACCTTCCCTTCAGGTTTTAGTTCCAACTCATCTTGATTTACCCCAATGTCATTACCCTGATGGGTCCCACCTCTTTCTTTATCACAATTTATTGGTTGGTGTACCAAGCCCACACACTAGTCCACGTATGAGTGAATATGCCTTCAATACCCTTTCTCTACGAAGTTCGAAAATATGTGTGATCTTTCATACTTTGAAGGCACGGCCCCAATAACGGTCTTGTTCAAAGATCTGGATTAGCACTACCCCTGATTCCTAAATCAATGCGTCTATCAATATGAATAAGCTTCAATGATAGATATGACGTGCATTAATGGGAAAATTTTGTTAGAAAAACAGGACCGCGGAGCAATAAAATAAAACAAATGCAGAAACAAAACACAGAAGACACACAATACAAGAGAGACACAGATTTACGTGGTTCACCCAGTGTGGGCTACATCCACCAGAGAAATTGCCAGGTCCTTCCTTTATTATTATCCAGCAAATGAAGGGATACAACCTACAGCAAAACCCGCTGTAACTTCCTCTTCTTTCTCTCGCAGTCTCTTCTCTCAGAATACAATATTCACCATCAATCATAGCCGCAATACATTTCCCTCATAAAATAGGGTTGCCTTCTAGGGCAAAAAACCCTAACATAATCTCTACCGTTAGATCTGCGACCTTATAATGAACGGTTCAGATTTACAATGAAATTACAATATACTTTTACAAGGCAATTTTTGCTTCGGGGGCTTCACCCCCGAACCCCCACTGGGGGCCCGCTTGCCCCCAAACCCCCCAGTCGGGGGGATAGCCCCCCCGGACCCCGCAAAGGGGGTACCCCCTCTCTGCACTCCCCCGCGTGGAAGAGTGTACATACTTATGGGGTGTAAATAATTCATGGGGTATAAACACGGCTGAAAGCAAGGACCTCTGAATCAGGAAGATAATCAAGCTCCACACCCAACAAATTTAAGTCCGGATTTAGAAATATCCTCATACATGCCTAAGTTATGGCATACTTTTGCTAGGTTGATGTTCATTATGAATTATAAAAATACCCTTTCAAACACATCTTTCACTGTAATTTTTCAAAATTTAGTCTGTGAATTTTGTGTTTCGTCTTAACTCCTTCACTTACTAAGATCTCCTACTCTGGTACTACAATTGTTTGATTACTGGTATACTTATTTTTCTATCACTTAACCAGTTTTTCATTATGACAACTAATGAGTTATACTTAAGATAAGATGATAGTCTTTTCAACGTGTTATTACAGGATAATTTGGTTATTCATCATGGCATGCCAAAATCCCAAAAGATCTAAAAGTTCATTGTACATGCAGGGTGTTGCAGGGCCCAAATCATCATCTCAACCAGTTGAAACTCTGATGACTGACACTATTCCTCACACTGACGAGGAGTATTGCCCCAGATTTGAAGATATCTATAGGGTATTTGATTTCATGGATTTTCCTGAAAATGACAAAGTTTTATAGGTGTACCAGAATATCCTGAAAAGTGGTATCCACTTGGTAGCTTCTAGGCCACAACTATTCCCATACAACGAGGAAACACAATGGATTCAAGAAATTTGAAGCTTCCACGATGAACATCATGAGCAAGTAGGGGAAGCAAGTAGCTTCTCTCATACCAGAAGACATTAACTCCAAATATCACTTTATCGCTCCCACTTGCTCGTTGAACGAACATTTCTTAAAAGTGTTCTCCCAGGAAAACAAAGGACCGAAAAAATAGATGAAACACTAGTGGGTGGATGAAGATGAAACCCTCAAACAAAGTCAGGAATTGGTCCCTTCCCATAGGCTTAAAACTCCATACAAGTTTCTAGTGGTCATGCTCTATCGCTTATATGGGGAAGAAAAGAGTACGCATTTCCAAATTGACTAGTTACTTTTGGCACACACCATCGTTAGAACAGGAAAAATATTCAACTGGGAAGATATCTTAGCCTTTAATATATTCCTACATGAAAAGAATCTCCCAAGTATGAAGAAACCATGTTTTTATATTTCTACTTACATGATCGATGCCATTTGTTCCTTGGTACAGTTTCCCGAACTGGGATGGAATTGGGACCGAAGTCAACCTCCCATTCATGTTTATTTCTCTCAATTATGGAGCATAAATTATAGACAACATTTTTATGATATTTGCAATTTATTTATTTCCCCTCTACATTCTGTCCTTTTTGGTTTCCCCAGAAACAGGATCTCCTTTGAGGCTAGAAATTGGATGAAACAGGTGGTTGATTGGTTCTTCTATAAGTACTACTCATTTATCAGGGTTTATGGGACCACCATAGGCCCACTTCTCTTGCCATATTTTATCCCAGACTGTTTATTAATGAGGGAAATAATGTACCAAACAATGGGTTTTGGCGTCACCACACTTTTCCAAACCAGCAGTAAAATATTGTGGCCTATCTTCCCTCTCCACATTGGAAGCTATTCTATTTCCAACACTCAACATGAAAGGAACGAAGCTGAGACATTACAGGATTTAATAATGTGCATGGGAGAGGAGGATAAATTTAGAGTACTCTCATATGATGAATTCCTACACCAATTTCCTCATGAAGATGCAAAGAGAGAGCTTGAACTTGAACATGAAGAATTCAAGAGGGAAAATTTAACCCAATTCCAGAATTTGTTTCAGCAAGAACAAGATATAGGAAACACCAAAGAACAGGAGAAGACCAAAAATGAAAAACATCTTGAACGAAAAAGGCCCCAAGCTGAGAAATATTATCAAAGAACACACACTAAGGAGAAGAACATGATAGAACATGAGCGCATGGCATATTAGGCTGCTCTACAAAATAAGAAAGAAGAAGAAGCTAAAATGTTGGCAGAGGAAGAGGAAGCCAAGAGGATAGCTAATGAAGCACAAGCCAAGCAACTGGCTGAAGAGGTAGATGTGAAACAATTGGTCAACGAGGTTGAATCAAAGAAGAAAGTTGATGAGATTTTAAAGAAAAATTTAAACCAGAAACTAGTCACTCTATCGACAACGAACCTAGGTATTGTGAACATACCTCCTCTAGAGTACACCACCATAAGTTCCATACTAGGAGATTCCTCCCTCTCTTCCCAAGCCCTCAATTTTGAAGGTTCTATAGTCGCTATTGGAGACTACTACTCTGACAAAAGAAATAGAAGCATCGAGAAGAGATCGGCGAAAAGAAAGAGAGGAGAAGACATTAGGTCAAAGTCACATGTAGGAAGGATGTTAGAATGGAAGGTAGGGCCTGATCTAGAAGAGAACGTGGTCCAAGCAGCTTCAATGCTCAACGCCTTTACAATATTAAATTCCTCTTATGTCCTAGAGGTAACTAATGCCATGAAATTTTTCAAGAACCAAGTAGTCAAGCTGAAAATAGAGTTGAAAGGTGTAAATGACCAATTCGTCATAGATATCTAGGAATTTTTCAAAGAAGCTGAAGGTCTAAGTTCAAGTAAGATCAATGGTGGCCTACAGACACAAAGAGGCCACTTGAACGAATATTTTGAAAATAGGATTCAAATCCTATAGGACACCCATGGGAATGAGTTAGAGATGGAAAGACATAAAGTCAATACTTCCCTAGAAAATACTAGAGCCTCGACATGCACCTTGGAGTCCATCAAAGAACAAGCGTTTTCTCCCAATAGAAAATTTAGTGCAGGAAAGGAATGAACTCATTGATCTATTGATCAACATATGGGTGGAGCGACAGAAACAAATTAGTTTGCAGAACACTTTGATAAAGAATCAAGGAAGGTATCGAGAAGTGAGCAAGGCATTTGAGGAGATGGTTAATTAGTAGGACATGCACAAACCTCCACCTACCTCCCTACTAGTATATTCAAAGAGATAAAGACTCGAGTACCAAATGCTCTTCGACACCAGCAAACCTATCATCATGAGTGTCTGCTCCATCCAAGGGGTAGCTTCATACACATGTGCACAACTGTGGAAATATGCAAATGATATCATCGCAAAGGCAGGGGTACAACCACTATAGTCTATAGATGAAGGGACTTATGTTAGCACTAGGGCAGTTGAAGTGGAAGATATAAATAAATCAAGTTAGGCAAGATCTAGGATCTGATGGTATTTGAAGAAAAATCAATTGAATAACATGTGTTGTCTCCTAACCGACTCACCCATAAGATTCAATCCTTTCTAAAAGCGAGGACCAAGCGGTTATATCAAGAAGTTTTCGCACAAGTATGTAATAGAGAATCAGTCTTAGAGAGATTACAATCAAGCAAAATTGAGGGAATTTTAAACAACCACTCCACTTGGAAAGAATACCAAGACCAACAATAGGAGCAGACCTAGTCATGATTATAGAATTCCACAGTTCTTTCTAGATGTTTTTTTCTTCTGATATTGTAATCTATTTTGGAGTATAAAGAGTCCTCTTTGTGAAACGGCCCTATTTTTTTATGATGACCAATAAGAACGATTGTAAACATTCACCCCTCACTATATAAAGGGATCAGTACCCTTTTGAAAGGGATTTTGGTTTTTGAAGCTAGCATGACAATATTTTTACTGCAAGTTAATTTGAATACAAGAGACATTCTAAATTTGAAGATTATGGTACTAATGTGTGTGAATGAGATTATTCTTTTTATGCATCTCTTTATTTGTATTATGTGAATGTTAGTTGATGAATTACTTCAAAATTAATGTTTATAGTTTGCAGTTATCATGGTTTTCAGGATGAGTACAACAATAGTATAATGTCGTTAAATCTATTAATTCTTTGTTTCTAACAAGTTATGATATTAAATTTATGTATCACTTGTGTCATGAATTTATTCTACGCAACTAATACGCATTATTCACTGTATTCATTTATTTTTCTAGTTTTCTCTTGATCAGGATAAATTAATTTAATAGTATTAGTTTAGGGACTACAACTCAAAATAATAATAATTCCTCTTAGTTTAATTTTATTTAGTTGTGTTTACTTCTTTTATCTTATTTTTAATTCATTTGAGAACCTTTGGTTCTCAGATTCATATTTAGTTAGTATTCTAATTAGTTGGTAACCAGGCCGAAATTTGGTCGAAAGAGCTACTACAAATGAGAGTGGGTCTAATTGGGACCTGCCATCGGGACAACTATGTAAGTTGGATCCTAATAAGTTCTGCAGACAAATTCTAAAATGGAATACTAAAGAAAATAATAGGATTCCCTTAAGGGACTGTAATTCCTACCTTAAAAGTCTTTATGATTTCTCTAATGCCATGGACACCATTTCTATTGTCCCTACAAAGAAAGAATTTTTTTCTTTAGATGAAATAGAGTTCGGGGTTAAGTGGCTTGCAAATGGGAAAGATAAGGTCATTGAAGGCTACCAAGCTGAAATATTTAAAATCAGAGGGCCAATCCTTATCCCTCACATGCATAGGCTCTTCAATTTAGCAGTTAAGCAGGGCTTCCCTAAACGCTGGATGCAAAGCATCATTGTTCTTATTTTTAAAAATAGGGATAGAAACATTCTCTCTGATTATAGGACCATTATGATTAGCCCGATTTTAGCCAAGCTTTATGGAATTATTTTGGAAAAGAATATTAGCGTTTGGCTAGAAATTCACGGTAAAAGAGCTAAAGGCTAGGTTGGGTTTAGGAGATATCATTCAACTATGGACCATATTGTTACCTTTAGGATCATTACAAAGGAGTTCCACAATACTAAAACCAATATATTTTGTTGTTTTGTTGACTTTAGAAAAGCTTTTGATATGGTTCCTAGGAAAAATATTTGGAATAGGTTGGAAGAGATAAAAGTGCCTCTCGAGTTGAGGGTTGTTGCAATAAGGATGTATGAGAATGTTATTCTTAACTTTAAAAACACTGAGGGCTAGTCAAAAGAGATTAACTGCAATATCGGAGTCAAACAAGGTTGTCCCTTGTCCCCTACCCTTTTTGGCATATACATTGACAAGTTAGAAGATTTCTTCGAAAAACCAGGTTGTGTCGGCCCTACTCTCACTGGTATAGTCATCAATATTCTTCTTTATGCCGATGATATCGTTCTTATGGAAAGCAGTCCCCATGATATTGAAAACCAACTAATAATCCTCAAGGATTTTTGCTCCAATATGGGTATGATTGTTAATATTGATAAGACTAAGGTCATGATTATTAAATCCAATAAGATCCCTTATGATACCTTCGTATATAACAACAACAACAACTTGGAGGAAGTGACTTCATACAAATATCTTGGAATTGATATTCACCACAAGCTCAATTGGAATTATAGCATTGAGAAAAGGATTATTGGGGGACCAAAATCTTATTATGGGCTTGAAAACGATTGTAAATCAGCTGAACTTTGGAGTTGGGATAACAATAAACTCTTATTTGAGACTCTTTTTACACCTATTATTCTTTGTGGATGTGAAGTCTTGGGATGTAGTATCTCTCATGAATACTAGAGAAAGATAGAGAAAATACAAAATAATTTTATGACCTATAATCTCAAAATTAAAGGAAATATGCCTTATCCGATCCTCCTCTTAGAAACAAGCCTCTCCCCCATTGAGAGCATGGCTATGACTAGATACCTAATGTATAAGAACAAGTTAAACAACATGGAAGACAAGAGGCTTCCTAAAATTGCTTCAAAATCGATTCATAACCATCATCGACTCAAGCGAGGATGGAATAAAGATTCTCGGTCTTGGCTAAAATATTGGGGAATCATGGAAGACACCATTTTGCAGAATAAACATACTATTAAAAAAGCATCAAATCAAAATTTAAGGAGAAACTGTGGTGTGATAAAGAGTCAGAGGAAAAAAAAAATTAAGGTATTATAACGATGTAATCAACCCTAATATAGAAGATCAAAATTATCTATTTGTTTTACCAAGTGTAAAGAAAAAAATAATCATTGCTAAGATAAGAACAAATTCTCACGAGCTCCATAGTGAAACTAGGCGTTGGTCAATTCCTAAAACGCTATGGGATGAAAGAGTGTGTCACCTTTGTGACACTAAGAAGGTTAAAGATGAAAAGAACTTTCTCTTACATTGTCCAGCCTATACCCATATTAGATCTCATTTTCAAAATATTTGTCACACTACCAACCTTCCTAACCTCTTAACTCAACAAAAGTATGGTGATCTTGGAAAGCTTATGTTAATGCTTTTCGAGCATAGAAACAAAATTTTAAAGAATCGCAAGTAATCACTTGCCCTCTTAAGGTCAGATAGACCAATTCGGTCTTAGAGGATGTTAATCATCGTCATCATCATAAAATTTGATATATAGTGATTTTTTTATTTAAATCTTTTTTTTAATATTTTTTAAAATAAAGTTTTAGTTTAGAGATTTTTAGTGCTTTTTTTAATCTTTTTTTTGAATTTTGCTTCAAAATTACATTTTTTTTACCATTTTTTGGTTTTTTTTTTCTCTCTTTCTTTTCGTTTTTAACGTTTTAAGGTTTTTTTATTAATTGTTTAAAAAAAAATCATTGTTTTTGAGGGAAATTTTAATTTTTTTTCATTTATTTTTAGCTTCTTTTGTTTTTTCACCTTTTTTTTAATGTTTTTTTTTGGTTTGGATTTTCAATATTTTTTTTAAATGTGTTTTTCTCTTCATTAAAAAAATATTTTCTACTTTCTCTTTAATTGTTTTTTAATGTAAATTTCAAAAAAAAAAATTACAACTTTTTTTTTCAAGTGACCATTTAGGATCCAAATTTGGGTTTTTTATTTGCGTATGGATCTGTTGTCAAGGCCATGGTTTCAATTATGTCGTAATTAGCTATAATTTTAACATTTCAAAAAAACATTTTTTTTATGTAATATCATTTTTTTATTTAGGTGTTGATTTTGAGGTTTCTTTGAGTTACTGTATGAGTTTTGAAGGTCATGGTGAAAATTTTGGCAATTTTGATCCAAATTGGGAAAATGACGCTACTGTTAGAATCAATTTTCAATTTGGGGGTTGATTTTCATGTTTTTTTTGCAAAAATATGGGTTTTTTGGGCCAGAGTTCTCGTTTTGAGGTCACAGTTGTCGTTAAGTCGGTAACTTTGTTCTAATTGATTGTAGAGTTGAGTCAGTTGGAAAAGGTGGGTGGCCACCGATATCAGTGGCCAGATTTCAAACAGTGCTAGATTTCACAAATATCTTCCATACCTTGCACACCAAGTTGGGTATCAAAGATTCGAAGCGACATCTGGTGCTCAAGTATCGCAGTGCTCTGCATAGATACATCCAAACTGAAATGGAATTTCTGGACATCTCATCCTTGGGCGCAGCCTACCAATATGCCGTCAAAATTGAGAAGAAGCTCAAACAAAAGACGCGGCAATTTGGGCCTGAGAACCCCTCACAACAAAAGCCAGGAAAGGGCGGCCCCAACCTACCGAACAAAGGACAGAGCAAAGATGGACAGTATCAAGACAACCAGTACAAGCCGCAAGCAAAGAAGGACACCGGAAAGACAAAGAAAGATACTGGGAAGTGGTGCGACTTCCATAAGAGCCCTTGGCATAACACTACTGATTGCTGCTCAAAGCAGTCACTGGTGGCCGAAGTGAAAGCCTATGAATCAGATGCAGATTCTGACTCCGAGACAGAACCAGAAAGGGGAAGACAGATCATTGACGTGGAACCCAGTGCCACCGTTGCTATCACCAAGCTCCATCCTGGTGAACCAGATGAGCCAGAAGAAGGAGAGTGTCTCTTCCATTCATAGATGTGGGTAAAAGGCACCCCGCTTCACTTCATCGTTGATAGCGGTAGCCAGAAGAACCTCATCTCAGCAGAGGTCGTCAAGCGGTTGGCCCTGCCAACAATGACGCACCCACAACTCTACATCATTGGATGGCTCCACCAAGGAAGTGATCTCCACATCAGCCAACAGTGCCAACTGTCATACGACATCAAGCCCTTCAAAGACGAGGTATTGTGTGATGTTGCTCCTCTTGAAGTTTGTGATGTTCTTTTGGGCCAACCTTATTTATGGAAACGTCATGCTATATATGAATCTAGGCCTCGTAGTGTTATTATTACTTTGAACAGGAAATTGTATAGGATACTCGAGGCAGTCCCACCTAGTGCTATTTCCTTGATCTCTGCTAAGCAATGCGGGAAGGTCATCTCTCAGACGGGGAAGTTTGTCTTCTTTGTGATTCGCTCTCAGAATAAGCGAAAGATCGTAGCCACATCCAAGGTCTCTGCGGCCGACCTCTCCACACAGCAGAAGCAAGTAGATAAGGTCGTGGAAGAATACTTGGATATCTTCTCCTCACCTATAGGGGTACCTCTGCACTGCCAGGTCAAGCACCCCATCAATCTGACCCCCGGCGCACCACTGCCCAATGGGCCAGTCTATCGTCACTCTTTGTTAGAGAATGAGAAGATCAAGTGAAAGATCCAAGAACTGCTCCACAAGGGGCACATCCGCCCCAAGTCATCACCTTGTGGGAGCCCAATCGTGCTGGTACAGAAGAAAGATGGAACCTGGGGACTCTGTATTGATTACTAGGCTCTGAATAAAATCATTGTGAGAAACTGGTACCTGATTCCCCAAATTGATGACTTCCTTGATCAACTCACGGGGGCCAAATACTTCAGTAAGATTGATTTGAAGTATGGCTACCACCAGGTCCCGATAGAACAGACAGATGTATGGAAGACCGCCTTCAAGTCAAAGGAATGAATTTTTGAATGGTTGGTCATGCCCTTTGGTTTGACAAATGCTCCAGCCACTTTCATGAGGATGATGGACGATATCCTGTGACCATTTACTAATAATTTTGTAGTGGTATATCTGAATGACATTCTAATTTACAACAAGACTTGGGTTGAACACTTGCAGCATATTCAGCAGGTTCTGCACACCCTGTGGCAGCACGAGCTATACACAAACCTGGAAAAATGCTCCTTTGGCATGGACAGGGTCCATTACCTGGGCTACATCATTGATCAGCATGGCGTACATGTGGATCCATCCAAGATCCAAGTCATCCATGATTGGCTAGCCCCAACAACAGTCACTGATCTTCGGAGCTTCTTGGGACTTGCTAATTTCTACTGCAGGTTCGTGTTGGGTTTCTCCCATATTGCATGGGCCCTCAGCCAAATAAACAAGGGTGGTGGTAAGGCAGAATTTGTGTGGGTTCGGTCCCAACAACAAGCGTTCAATGATTTGAAGAAGCACTTGTGCTCAACCCTAGTACTTTCACTACCAGACCTGCAGCATCCCTTTAAGATTGAGACAGATGCTTCAGACTATGTTGTGGGCACCGTTCTCACTCAGCACGGCCACCCTGTGGCCTATCATAGTGAGACACTGTCAGATACTGTCCATAAGTACCCTACTTACGACAAAGAAATGTACTCCATTGTGCAAGCATGCTGTCAGTGGAGACATTACATTCTTGGGAAGGAGACAGTCATCCACACTGATCATAAGCCACTGTAGTTCATGCAGACACAGGGAAAACTGCAGAATGACCACCATCAAAATTGGTCCACATACTTGCAGCAATTCCACCTCAACATCAAGTATAAAACAGGAAGCTCCAATCGTGTCATTGATTGCCTCAGCAGACCGCCAGTCGCGGCACTCACCATGGTACTAAAGTCTTGCGGCCATGAGACATCTGGATGGCCCCAACTCTATGAGACAGACCCTGACTTCACCACCACCCACCAAATGTTGGGTGCAAATGCAGTTGTCTATAATTTCCATCTTTAGGATGGGTTGTTGTGTCATCTGGGCCATATCTGCGTTCCATCAAGTGAGCGAGTGAAGATGTTCTGGGAAGCCCACTACAGGCGGGTGGCAGGACACTTCGGTGTCTAAAATATAGTGGCGATGCTACAAAAACATTTCTACTGGCCGAAACTTCGACAGGAGGTCGGCAAGTATATTAGGTCCTGCACTGCCTGCACTATTGCCAAATTGACCACTAAGAAATAGGGCCTGTACACCCCTCTTCCTACTCTTGACAGGCCATGGGAATCCATCTCAATGGACTACATGTCGGGCCTCCCATCCACCAAGCAGGGAAATGACTGTGTTTTTGTGTTTGTTGATCGCTTTTCTAAGATGGCGATTCTGGTTGCCTGCAAGAAGAGCATCACAGCAAAGGCCACTGCCAAGCTCTTCTTTGAACAAGTCTGGGTACATTTTGGAATCCCACAAACCATTGTCTCAGATTGGAATAGTCGATTTCTCAGCACATTCTGGTCGAGCCTCTGGTCACTGTTGGACACCAAGCTCACCAAATCCATGGCCTTCCACCCCTAGATAGATGGCCAAACCGAGGTTGTAAATCGAATGATTGTGCATATCCTTCACATGTATAATTCAAAGAACCCTCGCACATGGGATGAGAGCCTTCCCTATGTCTAGGATAGCTACAACCAAGCCTTGCATAGCTCAACCGGCCACAACCCCTTTCAAGTGGGGTTGGGATTCCCACCATTGGGTCCCATAGATGTTTCACTTCCCCTTACAGTCACCTTGACTGACTCATCTCCTGCTCCAACTGAAGCTAACAAAGCCACTCGATTCATTGAGTGGATCCAACACATCTGCCAATAGGTTCAGGATATCCTACAGAAGTCCAATGACAAGTACAAACAGTGCCATGATCAACATCGGGTGCCGCATAAGTTTCAAGTGGGCGACAAAGTTTGTTTGCCCTTGCAGAAAGAATGCCTTATAGGACCCCATTGGAAGCTTCGCCCACTCTGTTATGGACCATAAACTATCACCAAGGTCATGGGGGATAATGATTTTGAGCTCAACATTCCTCATTTCCTTGGCATTCACCCAATGTTCAACGTGGATCTCCTTCGCCCTTATTTCCCACCATTATTGGACACCTCAGAAGTAGCAGAACAACTGACACCAACAGAGCTCAACCCCGAATGCATACAACAGGCATCCAATGATCATATTGTGGAAAGACATATCAAGGGCCCTCAACAACAAAGGATCCAGCTTTATCGAGTCATCAAAGCAGGGCAGCTCCTGCACCAAGGCAAGTGGCTCACCGGGGGCCAAATTCAGTAGAAATTTTCTCATCTAATGGGGGACCTCAACGCAATGGAGACCATTGCTTCCTAAGGAGGGAGGATTGATCCATATGGATATCGGTGGCCAGCCACCTTTTCCAACTGGCTCAAAACAGCTTTCTGACATTTTTGGCAATTTACTATTTTTAGCAGTTTTTACTTCCGGGGCCATTTTGAGGGCCTAAATGAAGGTTTTTCGGTATCTATCTCCTCAATGATACTTGAAGGCATAATTGAGACCCCAAAATGAATCTCCTCGACAATACCTTTCCAACGGGCTATCACATGCCTAAAACGGAGATCGTATGCAAAAGTTACGACCCCGGGAAGTTGATGTACTAGCTTACCCAAACGGGGCCCACATGACTTTTGGCGCTTCATCTCCTAGGGTTAGGTTTTTGGATGTCTAGGGTTTTTGGCATTCTTTCTTATTGTAAAAAGGCCTTCAGAGCCTCATTGTAATTTTTTTCTTTCGAATGCACACTTCCATCACATCTCTTCTCAGAGATAAGCCGCCACCATTCCAGCAAGCTTGTTTCCACTGCATTTTATAGTTTCAGCTTGTTTTGTTATTGAATAGAAAACCAGTTTTGTTGTATCTCTATTATTTTGTGTTAATCACCTGTTAATAATTTGTATTCATTTCATTCTGCTCATAAAATCCAGATCAAGAGTAGTCAATGGACTACTAGATGAATACATCATGGAAAGATACCTTCCTAGTTAAGAGAGAACTTTGATGTTTGAGGAAACAAGCAAGAGACATTATCCCTAGAGGGTCCTATGTGGGCTAGTAGGGGGGAATCTGGACTTCATCTTGGTGTGCCTCAGATGGTCATATGAAGGAACCAAGACATTGGTTTCATGAGGAAACCTCAATATGTCTTCGAGTACATTGGTTCCATGAGGGAACCTCGATGTGTCCTAGAGAAGACATTGTTTCCATGAGGGAATCTTCATATCTCTTAGACATGTGTTCCACGAGGGAACCACGATATGTCTAGTATGCACACAGTTCATGAGTGATCTGAGACATTAGTTTCATGAGGGAACCTCGATATATCAAGTATGGCCCAAGATGAATTAGCTTGATCAGCCCCAAGGGACTGGCCACCCCTTGTAGGATGAGCTAGCTAAAGTATTTTGGATACCAACTACATGAAGTGTATCAACATAGGTGAATGACCCTAGTAAGCATCGGGAATACCTTCTCCTAGATTGGGTTGTAGACCAATGGAGATATGATACATTTATCACAAGGGTGTACTTGTGATAAATAGGCCCAAGTGTAGTCCTTCCTTGATGACATTTTCTCCTTGTGATCTAATATGATTGTAAGCTGGCCACACCTTGATTCTCTATGAATAACAAGATGTGCATTATTCTGTGGATGTAGTCTTCAAGATGAACCACAATGAAGAAAAAAAAATCATATAATATATGCATGATATTTATAATACAAAGTATAAATATATATAATAAATAAATAGTTATTTATTATTCAAGGGACGCATTCTTTCATAGACTGTCACCATATGTTCTCTATATATGGAACACTCATCATTGCAATAACATATTCATATACAATATTATCTCATATGAAAAATCAACAAAAGGTTCATAGAGAAGCATTTTTAAGGGAGTAATCTCATTATTAAATGTGGCATTTAATTTAAAATGGTTGCATAACAAAGTACAACCTTCAAAGTGTATCTTATTTGTCAAAAGATCTTTTCTTTTCTTTTCTTTTAGAAAACAAGAAGAAACATCTATATAGACACAACAAAAGTGTATAACAATAAAGTTGTAGATCACTTCAAGATCTTTGCAATTATCTAAAGAGAAACAAAAAGGGGTGTTGGGAAAAAAAGTTGTGAGAAAATTGCAAATATTCTTTTTGCTATCAAAATATTTAATTTTATATTATTTTGAAAACAAGAAAATACATATCTAGAAACATAGAAACTTAATAACATAAAATATGTATATCTCTTCAAGATATTTCCAATTATGTAAATAATGTCAAAGGTGGATGTTGGAATAAAATATTATAGACAAATTACTAAATTAACCTTGATACATTTTAGGGGTGGAAATTTATTATATAATTTATATATTTTTTTTGTTAAAAATAATGCGTTCCCATTATTAATGCATGCACATTTCTAAAGTGCATGAATGTTTATTTTTAATTCGTATTTGGAAAACTTCACAGTAGTATACATGTTGTATTTCAGAAGGCATTAAGGGTATTTTAAAAGGAACGTGTGTACATTTGAATAACATGTATATTTTCATGCAAGAGCATGTTCACAAATTCACAATTGCCAATTTTTTAACCATAAACTTCATGTAGGATCCATTTTGTTTATTCCATAACCACTTCATGATGTTTTCATAAGTTAAAATTGACTATTGCAAGGTAATGAAACAAAGGTGTCAACATGATTGTTTGACAAGAAACACCAATATCATATGTCCTGGAAGATGTTTTTAGGGATCATGAGCCATGCATAGGATCCCAAACAACCCTACATGCCCTCTAAAGGTAATATTTGGTGAATGAGTATAACAATAGTGATGTTATAATTTTTTTCTCTCCATAAAAGGGTACTAGGGACCCTAGACATGGCATGGGGAGTAACACCAATATAGGGCCTAAAATATGATTTAATGCCTCATGGACCCTAGATATGGTCCCAAACCCACATAGGCCCTATAAAGGGAACATTTATCCCATGGATATGTTATGTGCACCATTATGAGTTTTTCCATGCCAATGATAAGTTTGAAGGCCCTATTCAAGGTTGGAGGATGAAAACAAATGTCCTAGGGGATGAAGCAAGATTCAAGGATTCATGGGCCATCATCCATCGGGTTTGAAACCATCACATGGAACATTTATAATGAACCTTAATCATTGTAATCTTTGCACACTAGGGATTGTTTCAGAGCCTAATATGGCCCACATGTGAAAAACAATGTCTTTGCCCTTAAATTTGATACTTTATGGATTATTCATGATGCAAAGGGCCCTATGATATCAAATAAGCTCCCAAAGAGAATATTGAAGCATCACTTAGTCAAGGATCTATTAGGATTAATTATGGAGGAAAGATGATAGTTGTATATTAGTTATTTGATAAGACATATGTATTAATAAATTGATTTTCATTACACAATTACAAAAAATATGAGAATGAATATTAACAATGGTAGAATTTACATAGAACACTAATTTGTCACAGGATGCATGCACATTATGTAAAATTAAAAAAATTAGGAGGGAAAGTATCATATGTCCATGTTGTTGTTTTTTTGTGTTAATTTGTCCAGACCTTCTTGGCAGCGGGATTAACCTTTGGCTTGAGAAACCACAACTCAAGGGCATCTAAGCCATAAAAATCACCTGGGGATCGCACCCGACCTGAGCCACACCAACTCTTAACATGGTTGGATTTTTTTGTCCCCGCAGGTTTCAAACCGGTGACTTTTCAACACGGAGTGGCTTAACAACACACTCCATCACCGACTGTCCTACACCTTGGGGACATCATATGTCCATGTTATCTAATAAGATTATGTAAAATTTTATTTTGTCCTAAAAAACATGGTGGTGGTTGGGACTCCATAAGTCAATTAATTAAATTCATCATTTCCAAATCATTTGTCATTGTGTTTTATTTTGACAATATTTTTAAATAGTTTACACAGACTCATCTTTGATGAA
>ML787718.1:195541-222457 GCA_009831015.1 Picea engelmannii
TATTGTTTCCTATTATTTTAATATTTTTCTTGTAACATGTATCATAATTTAAAAATACATGTCTATGTTTTTGCAATAAAATTTTAACACAACGTTTTTTTAAAAATTGACATTTTCACCTACAAACTAAAAAAACATGTTGATTTAACACCTTTATTAATTGTTTATATTATTAATAAAAAGTGGAGTGCATTTTATAGTCTAATATGACACTTGGCATAAGTCATCCCAATATAATATTTGGAAAAAAAAGAACATCCCAATATGAAAAATATTTGCACCATCACTAATAAATATAACAATTATAAATGTAATTATGAACAATTATTGATGATGATGATGATGATTATGATTAACGTCCACTAAGACCGAATTGGTCTATTGGACCTTAAGAGGGTAAGTGATTACTTGTGATTATTTAGAATTTTGTTTCTGTGCTCGAAAAACATTAAGAGAAGCTTTCCAAGATCACCATACTTTTGTTGAGTTAAGAGGTTAGGAAGGTTGGTAGTGTGACAAATATTTTGAAAATGAGATCTAATATGGGTATAGGCTAGACAATCTAAGAGAAAGTGATTTTCATATTCAACCTTCTCAGTGTCACAAAGGTGACACACTCTTTCATCCCATGGCATTTTAGGAATTGACCAACACCCAGTTTCACTATGGAGCTCATGAGAATTTGTTCTTATCTTAGCAATGTTTATTTTTTCTTTACACTTGGAAAACAAATAGATAATTTTGATCTTCTAGATTAGGGTTGATTACATCTTTATAATACCTTAATTTTCTTTTTTCCTGTAACTCTTTATCACACCACATTTTCTCCTTAAATTTTGATTCGGGGTTTTTTTTAATAGTATCTTTATTCTGCAAAATGGTGTCTTCTATGATTCCCCAATAGTTTAGCCAAGACTAGGCATCTTTATGCCATCCTCGCTTGAGTCGATGGTGGTTATGACTAGATTTTGAAGAAATTTTAGGAAGCCTCTTGTCTTCCATGTTGTTTAACTTGTTCTTATACATTAGGTATATAGTCATAGCCATGCTCTCAATGGGGGAGAGGCTTGTTTCTAAGAGGAGGATGGGATAGGGAGTATTTCCTTTAATTTTGAGATTATAGGTTATAAAATTATTTTGTATTTTCTTTATCTTTCTACAGGATTCATGAGAGATACTACAGCCCCAGACTTCACATCCATAAAGAATAACATATATAACAAGAGTCTCAAAAATAATTTCTTCTTATCCCAACTCCAAAGATCAGTTGATTTACAATTGTTTTCAAGCCCATAATAAGCTTTCCATCCCCCAATAATCTTTTTCTCAATGCTATAATTCCAATTGAGCTTGTGGTGAATATCAATTCCAAGATATTTTTATGAAGTCACTTCCTCCAAGTTGTTGGTGTCATATACGAAGGTATCATAACAGATCTTATTGGATTTAATAATCATGACCTTAGTCTTATCAATATTAACAGACATACCCATATTGGAGAAAACATACTTGAGGATTCTTAGTTGGTTTTCATATCATGGGGAATCCTTTCCATAAGAATGATATCATTGGCATAAATAAGAATATTGATGACTATACCAGTGAGAGTAGGGTTGACACAACCTGCTTTTTCCAAACAATCTTCTAACTTGTCAATGTATATAACAAAAAGGGTGGGGGACAAGGGACAACCTTGTTTGACTCTGATATTGCAGTTAATCTCTTTTGACTATCCCTCAATGTTTTTAAACTTAGCAATAATGTTCTCATACATCCTTATTGTAGTAGCCTTCAAATCGAGAGGCACTTTTATCTCTTCCAACCTATTCCAAAGGTTTTTCCTAGGAACCATGTCAAAAGATTTTCTAAAGTCAACAAAACAACAAAAAAGATTGGTTTTGGTATTGCAGAACTCCTCTGCAATGTTCCTAATGCTAACAAGATGGTCCACAATTGAAATATATATCCTAAACCCAACCTGGCCTTTATCTCTTTTACCGTGACTTTCTAGCCAAAGGCTAATATTCTTTTCCAAAATAATTCCATAAAGCTTGGATAAAATCGAGCTAATCATAATAGTCTTATAATTAGAGGGAATGTTTCTATCCCCTTTTTTAAAAATAGGAACAATGAGGCTTTGCATCCAAGGTTTAGGTAAGCCATGCTTGACAGATAAATTGAAGAGCTTTTGTATGTGAGGGATAAGGATTGGCCCTCCGATTTTAACAATTTCAGCTTGGTAGCCTTCAATGTCCTTAGCTTTCCCATTTGCAAACCTCTTAACCCTGAACTCTATGTCATCTAAGGAAAAAACTTCTTCCTTTGTAGGGACAATAGGAATGGTGTCTATGGCATTAGGGAACTCATAAATACTTTTAAGGTAGGAATTCCAATCCCTTAAGGGAATCCTATTATTTTCTTTAGTATTGCACTTTAGAATTTGGCTCCAAAACTTCTTAGGATTTAGCTTATATAGTTGTGAAAGTTTCTCTTGCCTTTTATTGATGTAGTATCTTTTTTTCCTTTTAATTGGGGATTTGTACGTATTGATCTTATCAAGTTTTAAGAACTCATTAGAAGCATCCATAATGGATTTCCTATCAATTTTACATTATTTATCATACTAGGGGTTGGTCGTTCTATTATTCTATTTATAGGACACCTCAAAAGAGAACTTGTTAATAGAAGTGGAAAGGGTAGTTGTAAAATTATGATAGAGTTCTTCAATGTTGTCCTTATAAGTTAGGAGATTTAATTTACTATTTAAATCCTTTAAGAAAATGTCAACTTTACTTTTATCAAAGCGCAAATTCCTTTGATTATCATAATTCTCTTCAATGGTGCTCCTATGCATGGAAAAGTTTAGATTTAGTGCTAAAGGTTTATGATCAGAGTCAGGCTCATGGTCATTTAAAAGGTCAAAAGTTTCTATTTGGTTGGAAACGGGGATATCAAATATCACATAATCTACAACACTACTACCTAGTCCATGAATACAAGTCATCTGGTTGGAGTTTGGCCACTTCATTACTTCATTGCAAATTATTAGGTCTTGAGAGTTGCATAGCTTGACCAACTCAATACCAAACAAATTTTCAATTAGGTCTTCAGATCTTCTTTTGTGGCTATTAGATAAAACAAGGTCTTCATCTAGCCATACAGGATTATGGTTGGAGTCATTACTTAAAAGAGTAGATTGTTTAGTTGCAGTCCTAGCATTAAAGTATCGTGGCAGGAGGATATTACCTTCATTTTTCAAATTATAAATATCTTGTTCTAAATTATTATAGGGACAATTGTTATCTATAATTTTTTTCTTATAAAATGTATAATTAATAGGTGCAAAATAGAAAATTGATATATACATCTTCTTAGAATTCGTGTCTGAAATTTCTATCCAAATGTACTGATTAAGAGGGTCAATCTTATGAATTTGAATGTGAGGAGAAATGATATTTCTAATATAACAAGTTATGCCTCTTATCCCTCTACGGTGGGATTTTTTGTTCCATGCTGACCACAAGACAATTCCTTCCATGTTAGGGACCTTAGACTCCTCATGCTCCCAAGTTTCAACTAGACAGATTATAATGTTATCAATAAAATAAATGAGAAAATAACATTTCATAAAAGTAATTTTTGTTTGTAAACATGCTTAATCATCATAGTGTATCTTGATGAAAATTAAACAATTTACCTTGAAGAAGAATTAAACATTATATGGAATTAATAGTTATAGGTTTCCGCAATTACAATCCAAAGTAAATGATTTCATAAAACTAAAGTTAAACATTATATGGAAACTCTAAATTCTAATGAGTGATACCTCTTAAATTTAATTTAAAAGCAGAGAAATCATTAGCATACTTATAATACTTTTTATAAATCAAACAACAACATCAACATGATTTGGAAAAACACAATATGCATGTGTGTTATATTGTTTATACTACACCAGTGCAATTTAAAGTGCATCGGAGCGGTTGTTACGTAAAAATGAGTCGAGAAACAATTTAATTGACAAAGTACGTATGCAAAATTCCACAATTAAATTTTTGCGATGGAAATCACTCTTTAGTTCCTCTCAAAATTTAGCGTGTGGATGCTCGCAGGGGTGTAGACCATCTGGAAAGTGTCGTGTAAATGGAAGGAAATATGTAAAGGAGGTCTCAAGTTCGATTCTCACCTCAATTTACTCGTGCCCCATGCTTGTGGGTTGTGTGGATGCACTTGGAGGTTATAGAGGTAGCAGATGGGAATCGACCTCATGTCACGCAAGTACAAGAACCGCCCATTGTCGATTCCACCAGTACAAAAAAAAAAACAATGTGTGGACTCGATCCTCTGTCACTTCCTCAGTGCTTTTCCTTGCATCTCCTCTTCTATGGGCCACTCAACTTTCTCTAATATACTTTCTTCATCATTCATGTACCCATAATATGAACTGGCATCAATTCGCTTGTAAATCACATATATACACCTCCTCTTCTTCGACTTGAGGGGACTTATCGAATAAATATTTTAGGATGGGGATGAATTTCGTAGCCCTAAAGTATCTATAATCAAGGCCCTTGTTGGTGGCACCAGGAACATCAACTTCATTCCCTTCCAAGTCTGTCATCTTGTCCCCTACTTTGGCATAATTAGGATTTCCAAGATCTACGATCGGAGATTCTCAGTGCCCCTTTACCATGTTCAGCAAGAAAGGACCCTGGTGGATGTCTTAATTATAACATTGTGTCAATCTCAAGAATGACCTAAGGTCCATATTGTATATTTAATAGAAGTTAAGAAGCACATTTGGAAAAACAGTCGATGATCCACAAGCTTTGTCAGCACACCTTATCGTTAAATATTAAGAATTTCCTTGGCCTCTGCCTACTCCTCCATGAGATCCTCACTCGTGTAATTAATAAGAAGCTCATCATGTTTATTCTTCTCCACAACCATGCACTCGATCTCTTTCTCATCCAAAAGGGGCACATGGGCAACAAAATCTCGCTCTCTCTGCTATTGGTTTCCCTTGTCCTACTCTCCCATTTCTTCTGCCAAATATTCATCTTCCTCTAATAGGACTGACTTAATGGAAACAAACTCCCTTCTCTTGATATTCAGCATGGCCTCCCTCTAGATAGACTCTATCCTCTTCCACTCGCTCAACGCTCTAGCCCGCATATCCTCCTCCATAGGTTGCTCGAATTTCTCCAAGATACCACTCTTGTCATCCCTGTCGCCATAATAATTGGTGTCAATTCGCTTGTAAATCACATACCTAGACCTCCGCTTCTTCAACTCGGGGAGTTTATCAAATAGCTCTTTGACATCAGGGAGGAATTTCCTAATCGCACTTATACAATTGATTATTGGAAGATGGTGTGTTACAATATTCCGAAAACCAATTGTACAAGTGCGGCTGGGAAATTCCCCCCTAACATCAAAGAGATATTTGAAAATCTTTGTGAGGCGAATAAAATGAGCTCTATGTATGAAATCTGCAACTGAATTGACGCCAATTATTATGGTGACAAGGATGACGAGAATGATATATTGGATAAATTCAAGCACCACACAGAGGAGGAGATGTGGGCCGGAGTGTTGAGCGAGTGGAAAAAGATCGAGTCTATCTAGATGCAAGTTAGGTTGATGATCAGAAGCGAGGAGGTTGTTTCCATTAAGATATTCATATTGGACGAAGATGAGGATGTGGTGGAAGAAATGGGAGAGTAGGACAAGGGAAACCAACAACATAGAGAGAGATAGTTTGTTTCCCATGTTCCCCTTCTCGATAAGAAAGTGATCGAGCACATGGTTTTGGAGAAGAAGAAACATGATGAGCTTCTCAGTAAGTACATGGATGAGGATCTCATGGAGGAGTAGGTCGAGGCCAAGGAAATTCTTAATATTTAGTGATAAGGCATGCTAAAAAAGCTTATGGATAATCAGTTTTTTTTTCAAATGTGCTTCTTAACTTCTATTTAATATACAATATGGAGCTTAGGTCACTCTTGAGGCTAACACGGTGTTATAAATAAGACATAAACTTGGTTCCTTTCTTTTTGAATAGGGAAAAGGGGCACTGTAAAGCTCTGATTGTAGAGCTTGGTAGTCCTAATTATACCAAAGTAGGGGCCAAGATGACATACTTGGAAGGGAACAAAGTTCATGTTCCCAGTGCCACTAGCAAAGGCCCCAATTACAGATACATCAGGGCTATGAAATTCCTCCCCATCATCAAAGAGGTATTCGATAAGCCCCATCGAGGTGAAAATAGGAGGTGTAAGTATGTGATCTACAATAGAATTTGCGTCAGTTTATATTATGTCTATAAGAATGAAGAGGACGGTATCTTGGAGAAATTCGACTAGACCATGGAGGAGGAGATGTGAGGCAGAGAATTCAGGAAGTGGCATAATATCGAGTCCATGTGATAAATCATGAGAGGAACCGAAGAGTGACCTATGTTTTTTCTTACACAAAGCAAAACCTCCACAAAATTTAACTGTGGAATTTTGCATATGTAGTTTGTGAATTAAATTGATTTTCTTTTGGATATTACTGTTGCTACTGTACTCGGTGTCGTCATAGTATATGATTCACATAAAATCATTTTTAGGTACATATATTAGATAAAATGAATTTAAAATAAAAAAACGCAAACATGTATAACTAATTTGTATTTATAAAAAAATAAAATTAGTTTCTTTTGAAAAAAAATAATCAATTGGTACTATTAACAAAAACATATGCACCGTGTCTAATGCTCCCTATCATACATAAGGCACCGAACAAAGGTGTGTTAAATATAACGCATTAGTGCATCATTGTTAGTTGAGTGTCGATATATATAGTAGTGTGTTGTGATATATAGCGCATAGGTTAAGGGTTTTCATAGAAAATGACCCGCAATGTCATTTCACATATGAATTGTGTAACTCGGGGTAATTGGTTCTATGGAATGCACCACTCTAGTACAATTTTTTAATGTTAAACCAAGCGGTGCGCTTGGTTATACAAAACACACCGACTCTCTATGTTCTTTTGAGCATCGTACACTTTTAACCAGCGTATTGTCTTTTCCTTACACATCGTTAACATACGTGTTTTAAAAGACACACCACAATGATAATTTTTAAAATATTTTTCCCTATGCAACTCACTTAACCACACTAGTGTATTTCATTAAATGTAATACATCGAATCTCCATTTTATCTTTGTATGTGTTGATACCAATGTGTTTGTCTTATAACACATCAGTAATGGGGCATCCCATAAAACAAAATGACATGTTAAATTATTATGTATTTTGGTCATTTTGTTGTAGTACACATCACTGATGCATTGTATTTATTTGACACACATCGAAGGACAATTTTTGTTTCAAAAATTGGGTGGTGTGTTCGATTAATAAAACGCATTGGTCAATTTATCTCAATTGGCACACTTCCTAATATCTTAGTGATGCTTACCATAAGACACCCTATGTTGATAATCTATGAAAATTCGACCTGGTTTTCTTTCTCTTTATAGTATTGGTGCATTGTTTGGACCCAAGTGCACCAATGGGTGAAATTGTTTTATATCAACTTAAGTGGTGTGATGTGTTAATATAAATGCACCAATTATACCATGATATTGGAGCACATGGATTTTATTTAACGATGCATTATGTTGTTGAGAGCACCAATCACGGGGAATCCACTGAAATGCTACATAGCACAGGTGCATTTGGTTAAGCTAAATGCACCAGCTACCCAATTTTTATCGAATGTAAACACAACAGTGCGCTTTTGGTAACTAACAGTACTAATGTGCTATAGTTTCCAGAGCATCGACATGATATTTAGTGGTGTGTCGTATAGTATAAAAAACCGGTGAGGTTTGTGTCAGTATGGGAACCACTCCATTATATTGATTTATTGCAAATTAAGTGATCTGGTTTGTTACTAGGAACGCATTGGTGCTACCGTGTTATTGAAGCATCATCATTTTGTTTAAGAGTGTGTTGTGAATTGTAGAGCACTGGAGACGAGGCATTAAGGGAAACTCCCTGCAGTGCCAAATCAGTAAAATATTTGTTCCAGCGTGTTTCTATTAATGGAAATGAATCATTCATTTAAAATGGTTGCACCACTCAGTTATATTTCATGTGTCGTATTTTTAGTGGTGCGTTTGGTTAAACGGAACACATCAGTGCTTCTATGTTCGAACAAAACTTGCATGTTATTTATCAAGCATTGTCCTTTATAACACACCAAATTTGGGTCATTTAAGAAGAATAACCACTTAATGTAAAATTTGGACATGCCAAATGTGGTTCTTACCATGAATTTATCACAGGACGCATCATTCTAGGCAATTCAAATGAAAATGGCACACTACGTGGAGTCGAAAAAAAAATGAAAAAGTCCCAAATTTCAAGCTAAATTCAAATTTTAAACTGAAAAAAATGGAAATGGGAAGCTAATAAACAAATTACCTGGAATCTTATGTCCCGAGGAGGCATGGTTCCACCATTGAGAGGAAATGAAAATTTGTGTTGATTTCCAAAAAACAGAAATGTATGGAATATCGACCAATGGAGCTATCCAAATCATCGAGGAGCATCGAAAATAGACCATCAATGAAAATATAGTAAACATCAGTTCTTTCTTGAGATATTGGAAGCACTGGATGAAGTGTCACAAAGAAAATCGGTCTGGTAATTTCTTTTTATTTTACCCATACCACGGTGTGCTATCAACATTTTGTACGCACCGGTACGTAAGATTCAATGGTACCGGTGTGTTTTTATCGGTGCTTGTTATTTATTTTATAATTTATGACGACGTGTTTGAACATATATGCATTGATACATTATGTTTTAGTTGAGCACCGAGGCAGATGTACTATATAAGCTCACCAGACAAAATTGTCCATAAAAAACTTCCAACCACTTGTGTCCACTAATAACCTCCACTATGAATAATGATATTGTGTTTGAACATTTAAACATTGGTGTAGTGTGTTTAGATGCACATCATTGTGTATATACCTAAAAGGTGCACCAAAAAAAAACCTCTGCAAAAACCTATAATCACTTGCCTCGACTAACCTCTGCTATAAACAGGTAAGGGATAATTTTTTTAGGGAGGTTGCGTAAAACCTCCATAAGAAGGTGTTCTTCTTGTAGTGCCAAGGAATACCTTCCACCTATGGCCTTTGCAATGCACCTTCCACCTTCCAAAGTTTCATGACAAAAATATTTAATACCATTATTCATAATTTTGTCCTTGTATTGTTTTATGACATATTGATCTATAGTAAAACTTGGCAAGCCCATCTCACCCATGTGGATTAGGGATTACAACTACTTGTTTATCATTAACTATTTATGAAGGGGTCCAAATGTGGTTTTGGTGCCTCTGAAGTGGAATATTTTGACCATATTGTGGTGTTCATGTAGCTCCAAAGAAAATTGAAGCAATGAAGGATTAGCATCGCCCCAAAACTCTTCAAAATTTTAAGTGGTTTTCTTGGTCTCACTAGATACTACAAAAAGTTTGTAAAGGAACTATGGTAAGATTGCATCCCCCCTCACAACTTTCCTAAAAAAAAAAAATCAAATGGAATGATGCTACAAAATGGGCCTTCTGATACTTAGAGAATGCTAGGTGTACAACCCCAGTTCTGTCTCTATTAAAATTCAATAAAACCTTTGTCTTATAATGTGATGCCTCGAGTAAAGGAATCAAAGAAGTACTTATGCAAGAGGGACAACCATTGGCTTTTACCATCAAATAACTATGTGACAGACACTTGGTAAAATCAGCGTATAAAAAGGAGTTTATGAATATACTACATGTTTTTCATATTTGGCATCCATACCTGCTCAAACAATGTTTCCAAACTAAAACCAATCATCGTAGCCTAAAATACTTCATGGAGAAAAGGATTTCTTCCCCTGAGCAACAAAAACGGGTCACCAAAATTTTGGGATATAACTATGAGATAATTTATAATAAGCGTAAGAAAAATGTGATATCAAATTCTCTCTCATAGAAGTATGAAGAGGAATGGTCCCTCGTTTTACTCTCTTTCATGGTAGTAGACAAGTTGAATGATTTTTGCAAAGAATGGTGAACAATTCCCAAGATCATTGGCTTGATCTAACAACTTTAAATGGAATTGTATGCATATCAGGGTTACACTTGGAAAAATGAAGAGCTTCGCTATAAAGGTCATCCTTATTTCACCGAGAAGTGAACATTTAAATTACAGGTGTTATTTGAACTACATTCCCCTTCCACAGTAGGTCTTTCTATGTTTCATAAAACATATGAAGGGATCAAATGTTCATTTTTCTAGGAAGGCATGATGAAAGACATTCACGTATTAGTGGTCAAGTGTTATATTTTCCAATGATACAAGGGAGAGATAGTGAAACCCCAAAATAAACTGCAATCGTTACCCATTCCACGAGTTGTATGGACTAAAATTTTCATGGACTTCAATGTGGGTTTACCAAAATATTGTAATAAATCTATAATCATTGGTATGGTTGATTTCATTTCCAAATATGCTTATTTTTGTTCTCTCTAACACCCCTTCAAGACCTCTATGATTGCTCAATTATTCATGGATAATATCTTTGCACTCGATTGTGATGGATCATAACCCCACCTTCACTAACAATTTATGAAAATATTTTTTTCAGCTCTAGGGAACTCAATTGCATCTCAACACTCCATATCACCCCTAAACTCATGGTCAAACTAAAGTTTTGTGTAAGTGTTTGGAAGCACATTTGAGGTACTTTACTTCAAAAAGAAAATTTCAATGGATCCTATAGTTACCTCTAGTTGAATGGTAGTATAATACAACTTATCATGATGTCACTTAAATCACTATGTCTAAGGTTGTCTATGGCCGAAATCCCCCATCAATACTATCCTAATTACCAAGAGTCTCTAAGGTACAGGAGGTCAACAAAACCCTCTTAACTTGAGCATACATTCTCTACACTCTCAAGGATAAGTTGGTTATGGCTCAGAACTAGATGAAGTAGTAGCCTGTTGATCAATATCGTTCCAAATGTCATTTTAACAAAGGGGATTAGGTGTTCCTCTGTCTACATCCTTATAATCACGCCTCACTTAAATACATGCACTACTAGAAGCTTTTTCCCAAGTGCCATGGCCCCTATAATATCCTCAAACTTATTTGGATAGTGTCTTACAAATTAGATTTTCTTAGGCACTCTAAAATTCATCCAATCTTTCATGTCTCTTGTCTAAAAAAAGTGGTCGGCACTAATTCCTATATTCAAACTTGTCTTCCAAAATGTGATGAAGAAGATTCCATTTGGTTATAACCACGGGTCATCCTGAAGAAAAAAAAGAGTGACGTATTTTCCAACACACTATACAAGATGTCCTAATACAATGGGAAAATACACAATCCAAGGAAGCCACATAGGAACCAAGAGAGATCCTTCAACAATTCCCCCATCTCCAACCTTGAGAACAATACTACTTTATGGAGGGGGGCATGTCAGGGTCCTACCCCAACCCCTTAAGTAGATAGATAGGTTTCTATGTATTGAGGTCATCCCTATTAAATACGGCTCATTTAGTAGTTATAGTGTGAAAAAAAGCTTACTAAAAAGTTTTGTCTACTAGAAAGTTCCTAGAAAATTAAATAGAAACTATATAATAAAGTAAAAGCAAGTTAATTGGATGTCTTGTAAATCATATTATAATTGAAGCTCTTCTCATTTGGAGGTTTCCCCCTAAAAAAAAAAAAATTACTTTCATCAATAAAAATATTTCTATTTATATTTATAGTATTCTAGTTATTTTACAATTACCTATTAATGCTATAGTCTATAATTTTTGTTCTCAATCTTCCTATATTTTGTATCTTCTATTTTACTAATGAAGAAAACTACACTTGTATTCTCGTAGTATCCTCTAATTAATGCTTTCCTCACCTTTTCTTAATTAACTTTATTTGTTTACAAAGAGTAGTTAAAATTATTATGACATGTAGCTTATACATCAATGCATTGACATGGTTGTTTTTTTCTATTTTTGGGTAACGCCCAAACAGTTATCATAGGAACGTGGAATGGTTGTTATTTATTTTAAAAGTAATTGTAATACTCTAATGAATTGAATAACGTGGAATGGTTTTTATCATGTACATAGACGTACATTTAATCAAATTTAATAGGATTTTAATTAAACATAGGTTTTTAATGGATATGATTTGATATGCTTGAAATATTTTTAGTCTTCATAATAAATTAAAAATTGTGATTTCAATCACTAACTCCTTTGTATGACAAAATATGTCAGTTTTTCATTAAAAAAATAATTAGGAAAATTACGCCAGAAAAAGCTTTACTGATTATTATTTCTATTTTAAATTTTTAAGTGTATTTAATTAACACATACTGGTGGGATGCGTTGGCCGTGTTTGGTTTCACCACGAATAGTTTGATTAGGGCGAGGAGTATCGTTAACGTTTCACATAAGCCCACCTGCGTGTGGTAACGTTTCATATTCAGTGTGGAACTGCATTCGCCATATTGGATCTCCGGTGTGCCCAATGTCTCCAATTCAAGCTGGAGAGGTGGGTGAACGAAGACGGCCATTTAGTCCCACAAATTCCCTTCAAGTTCGCAGGCTTCCATGCTGGCCCGCGGGTTTGTCTGGGCAAAGACATGGCATTTATTGAGATGAACTATGTTGGGGCGACTGTAATTTCCCTTTTCAGATTGAGGCGCCCTGTTGAGTATTCCACTGTAAAAACTCCAAAACTCATTCACTGCTAGATTGCACGCATGAAGGGTGATTTTCTGGTTGTTATAATAAAGAGGGTTGGCGTTATTGCATAGTAGTTCCAAAACTTATTCACTGCTAAACTGCATGAAGGGTGGTTTTGCGGTTTTTGAAATACAGAGGGTTGGCATTATTCCATAGTACTAGGGTTGTTGTAACGCATTGTTGTAGTAGCGTTGTTGTAATTAATGTTAATTGAATATTTAATTATTGTTAGATATTATTACGTCGAAAGGCGTACACTTATTGATAATGGGCATAATTAATGATCTTTTAACCTTATTTAACTTTAAACCCATGGCTATGCATTGAAGATGCTAGCATATTCTTAGTCGTCCTCCAAAATCAATGGGTCAGATTTATTGTTCATAACTTTCTTGCATTTATCAAGACATCCGTTAACATGTTTACTTTTTAACATTTACCTAATCACATTAAAAAATTACTTTAAGGATATGTAATTGCCACGTTTAAATGATTAAATAGGATTAAACCGTGCAGCCAAACGTAGGATTAAACAGTGCAGCCAAACGTTTCATGTTACCACAAACGGATTACAAATTACCACAGACGTTTTATGACACGCGTTCTTAGCCGACCTTTCGACGTTCTCAGCGGCAAGTTAGTGGTTATGCTAGTATATAATTATATTATGAAAGTGGTTGATATGTAGATGATAGTCATTAATTTGAAAAGAATGAAAATGGAGTGTGTATCAACCATTTTTGTTATATTAATTGAAATAAAAATAATTCAATTTTAATTTTTCAAGCATATTACTTTATAATCATTTGTATAAAGATAATTATATTAATGTATTAAAAAAATTAATTAATTAATTAATATGTTATATTATCACTTTATTTTTTACAATATCTTTAATTTATTATTAGTTTATTATTATCACAATGTTAAAGTATTATTTATTTTATTATTTTAAAATGTAGTATTTTATTTCTCGATAATTAATTTATATTTTATAATTAATTATTAATTAATATTTTATTTATTATTAATATTAATTAATAAATAATTTATTATTAATTATTATTTTAATTTAATAAATTATGATTAATAAATAAAAAGTTAAAGATAATTATTTATTATTTATTTATTGCATTTAAAATGTATTAATTTATTAATGATTGTCTTAAGTGTGTTCTCTCAACTAGTAACAACCACATTAAGTAAAAAGTGGTTGATATATGATGATTGAGGTCATTTTCTACCATTTTAAAATGAATAACATAAATGAAAGTATATCAACCATTTTTTACTTAATTGTGATTGTTGCTAATTCAAATTGCAATGAAAGATATGGATGTATTATGCACATTTTCCAAAAGCCTATTGTATGTAAAGATCCATTCAGCATCATTGTCATTGAGCTAATGGGACATAATTCTACTACCACTTGACAATGCAAGTACCTAATCGTTTTTCTTATACTTCTACTGTTCCAAATATTCCATAAAATATACACCCCTTTATCTAAAGTTTTAAAAAATAATGATTAATTTTAAATTTTAAATCTCATTTATTTGATATCTTATTGGCCAAAAACTTTGAAGTCTTATTGATGCCTTCACTTCCTCCAATGTTATTGTAATAAATATTTCTTGTTTTTTTATGTATACTGTCAAAAATTGGGGGCCCATCTTGCAGAATTTGTACTTGTTTTGTTTTGTTTTTAGACCATTCGACACTTATATCAAATGTGAGTAACACGTGACCTCTATGAGTAGAGTAAGTTGTGATCTTAGTAGGAATGACACTTTTGGAGGGGAGATCCATAATCTGGATTTTACACCTTCAATCTAAATACAAGTTGGATTTTACACCTATTAATTTAAAGTTATTTTAAATTTGGTGGTGTATACTCCATCTTCTACTTAGTTTGCTTTGTCTTATACTTTGTGTTGTTCTCTAATTATAACTTTAATTATTTTTAGATAGAAATTTGTTTAAAATAGAAAAAAAATTAAAAATAATTGGAATAACAGATATGTATTAGGATGATTAATAGTTAAGCATAAGCCAAGAGTATATAGTATTAAAATGAAAAAGCCTTTAAAGTATCAACAACATACATACCATAAATATGCTCCATTAATAAGAAAAAGACATGATTGTGCATTAAATGCCTTGTATTTGGGTTGTTGTGTAGTTGTTAAATGCAGGGTATGATAACAGATCTCTCGCTCTGTTAAGTTGTGTTGTTAATAAAGATAAGTAAAGAAAGAATATAGAGCCATATCAAGAGTCTCGGGCCTTTGAAAGACAAGGTTTCCACTCTTGCGACTCTTTGAAGCCGTATCAGAAGTCTCGGGCCTTTGAAAAACAAGGTTTCCACTTCTGTGACTTCCTGACAGAGTAACTAGTTTCTGCCTGAGCAATCGGCTAGGAGCCTATCTAACATTCTCTCTCTCCAGAGTAGAGGACTAAGATTAAACGACATGCTTTTCTGTGCGGTTATAGTTATCTCTCCTATAACATATGGATTCTTCAGTTTGTCTTCGTTCTGTAAATAATACTGTTGATAGTACTTTTCCAACTTCAGAGTCTCAACATTGCTTAATGATTCATTATATGCCAACAATAGAGACTCTAGATCCTAGACTACGAGACATTTACAAAGGCATGAGGCCTCCCGGAACACCTAAATACGGGTTAGGATACATTGAACAATGTGATCAGGTTATCCCTAATTGTAGGTTTTCAAATCCTCTCCCTGACTCTATGCAAAGACCTTCAATAGATGAAATTCATAAGTTTCATTCAGTCATAAAAGGATGTCCCAAAGGAAGCATAGAAGAAGTTTGGATCAAGAAAATGTTAAACTGGGATTTGTTTACAAATCCAGAGACATCAGACTTCAACATCGCCACATCAGATGAAGAAAAGGCAAGACTGTCACAAAAGTGGCATAATTATATTTCTGATAAAAATAGATGGATTTCTTTCTATGAATGGAAGAAATTATTCCAAAAGGCTGAAGTCCAGATGATGGAAGGAGGTTCTAAAAAACCTCCTAAACATAAATGGAAAAGTCTGGAAGGATAGACAGTTGAATCAAGTTCGACTTTTCCTCCATTCAAAGGCATTGTCCTTGAAGATACCAACAGATAAGTCAGAGCAATACCTCTACTGCTTTTTGATGAAACCACCCAACTAACGGGTGTTGACAGAAAAGTCCAATCACTAGCAGAACAATTAAATTGGACAAACGAAGCCTTGAGAGGCATGGCCACACATACATTTGTAACAAATGACTACGCCAGACGAGGACAAATCAGAGACTTGCAAGTTTCTACAAACACTGTAGTACAGTCTGTAAATGAAATACAAGATAAAGTTACAAATGTCAAAGAGAAAATGGACACTGCTCTAATAGAAATATCTGAAAAATCGAGAGAGTCCAAAAGAAATCATGAAGAATTAATGGAATGATTAGGAGAAGCCTTCTCCAATATGGGAAAGTCACTGTTAGAAATTAAACAGAAAGATAACATCCCTGACAAACCTATTTCTAATCCTTATATTCTCCCAAATCATCCAATATCCATACCGTCTCCTGTATATAAACCTTCTGAGACCAAAATGGATAAAAGGTTTCCTCACCACTTTCCTTCTGAAAAAGATACACTAGAATCTTCAAAAGAAAATATTTCCCTTGTATCTATTTAGAAACATGCTTATGACAATCTCCCTCACCATGTAAATAGACCACCAACACCAGATCTCTTGGGAAAAGGAAAACTTCCTGAAACTCAAACATTTGCAGAAGATTGGTTCCCTGAATGGAACATTGACAGTCTGTCAGTTGGACAGATCAGGTAGATGATTGACAGAATGTATGTTTTATACGAAGTTATGTGTATGAAAGGTAAAACAGAAGTTGAAGCCTGTAAATCCATAATCCAATGTTTTACTAGAACACTGAGCAAATGGTAGGAAGTTATCTCATCTCCAATAATGATTGCTAAAATGGAGGCAGAAATTCTAAGAGATGAACAAGGAGATGTGGTATATCATATTGATGGAACTCCCCATAATAATATGATAGGAGCCCTTACCACAACAATCCTTGAACATTGGTGTGGAACTGAATCTGAATTAGCAGACAAACATGAGCTAATTCTTATGAACATGAAATGTAGAAAGATGTCAGAATATAAAGAATTTCATAAAGATTGGACTCAGAGAAGCTTTGAGATGCAAGATAGTCAAAACCTTTTATGGAAACAAGTTTACTTGGCTACTATACCCAGTAAATTTGTAAAGTACCTAAAAATGCAGAAATATATGATATTAAAATGAAGGAACCTCTGTACAAATATGTGTCACACCAAGAGTAATGGACAAGCTTAGTGAGAGGAGAGGACTCTACCAGAGATGAAGTTTTTGAATATTTATAGACCTTTTGTAGTAATTTGTCCGTGCTAATCGTTTGAGGTAAGGAGAATGGGTTTTGTAGAGTGATTCGAGTACACCCAACTTCACATTGAGTTGGTGAGCTTTCCAACACATGGTCATATTATATTATATTATAATGTATTAATATTATAAAATGTATTATATTATAATATATTTTATAATGTTTTAATATCATAAAATATATTATAAATAATAAAATATCTTTTATATATATATATATATATTTTTAATTATTATATTAAAAAATATATATATATATATATAATATATGTATATATATATGTATTTTTTAATATATATATATATATATATATATATATATATATATATTTTAATATATATATATATATATATATTATAAAATGTATTAAGATTAAAAAATAAAATATATTAAGATTAAAAAATATTATATATTATTAAAATATTATATATATATATATATATATATATATTATTTTTTAAATATATATATAATAAAAGATATAGATGTATTATACACATTTTCCAAAGTCCTATGGTACAAATTGAAAAATGCGAAGATCAATTCAACATCTTTGTTATTGAGCTGATAAGACAAAGTTCTATACTTGACAATGCAACTACCTATTCGCTTTTCTTATACTTTGTCATTATGACAAACTGTTCCAAAGAGTTCAACACTGTTAGAAAGCCATTAGTTTGTTTTGTTTTGAGACCATTCGACACCTATATTAAATGTGAGCAACCAATGACCTAGTGAGGAGGATAAGTCGTGATCTGAGTAGGAATGCCACGTTTGTAAATGACCAGATTTAATAGGATTTTAATCATAGATGAGTTTTTAATAGAAAATATTACACATCTGTGAATATTTTTAGTCGTCACATTATATGAAAGGGTTTTATTTGAAGCATTAACTTTTTTTCATGAAAAAATATGTTTGTTAGTCATTAAAAAAAGGAAGAATTACTTTAAATTGTGGTTTTTATTAAGTTTAATTGTTAGTTTTTTTTACTGCCTTTAGGTTCTCTTACAAGGGTGCGTGAGGGTGAAATTGTTCCACTTAATTTACCAATGGTAGCCTTGGTGGGGTGAGTGGAGATTTGTAGGTGAGCACCTTATTTACCAGCCGTTACTTTACCATTTGTTCTGACTCCTTACTTACTAAACCTCTCGGTTACATTACCAGCTGTTGCGACTCCTTAATTACTTACTACGCCTCTCGGTTACATCACCAGTTGTTGCGACTCCTTAATTACTTACTACGCCTCTCTGTTACTTTACCAGTTGTTTTGACTTCTTAATTAGTTACTAAGCTTCACCTTATTTAACAACGGTTACTTTACCAGTTGTTCCTGCTCCTTAATTACTTACTGCCATGAATTACAAATAGAAAGAAGAAAACAATGATAGGCTTGGTGAGGTGCGTGTAGGGTTGTAGGTGAACAACTTATTTACCATAGGTTACTTTACCAGTTGTTCCAACTCCTTAATTACTTCATACACCACGAATTATAAACAGACATAAAAAACCAACGAAAACGTCCGCAGGTGTCATATTGGGTAGGCATTTTATTTTGGGCAGGTTTTTATGGATGTGAAGCTACATGGCCGGTGGGATAATGATAATTCCATGTTTGGCTTGGCGTTTCATATTTCACCCCGCTTAATGGTTTCAGCTATATCGGGTACTAAATGCATACCTTCAAATGGTTATGCAAAGCGCCACTTCTTAGATCAAAGCTCTGCACCTATTCCCGATGAGACGAATTTCTGTAAGTCATAGACAAAGCATGTTCCTGCTAATAGATAGAAACTTCTTTTCCATCTAGAATTTTGTAGCTATCTCTATCTCTCTAAATATATGTGCTTATGCGAATCGATATTTACTATGCGCATTTACTCTCAATTTGTAAGTCCAATGCAAATGTAATTATAAAGATGCAAATGAATCTTAAAATTGATAGAAATAAAGATGCTTCATTTACAAATTTTAATTAGAGTTTATGTTAGAATTAGGGTTTGTAAATTAAGTATATTTATCCGCATTCATCAATTAATTTACTTTAAAATTAGAATTTGTAAAATAGATATACTTATGGACCACAATTAACAATTATGTGGTTGTGCTAGTTTATTTTCAAATAAAAGTAATACACTAATGAATTGATCATTGTACATTATTTTGATTAAAATTTTTAGCATGGAAAGTATTTTGTTTTGGAGTGTTCAATTTACACAAATATTTGTTTTTAATAGATTGTAAATTATTTTCTTTTTAAATAAGTGAATAAATACTTATAAACTTGTGGACTTGTTTCTTGACGGTGAAATTTGAAATCATAAACTGTTCCACTTATACACTCTCAAAACATTTCCCTACTTCGCATAATAAGATATAGGTGAGTTTGAGCAAAATTTATAGGGCCCTCATCTCTTCTGGTTGTATTTGAATTTTTTCTGGGGTTACCGTGTTATATAATAAAGGCGGACGGCGAGATCGGTGGTTACTTGGCCGATAACGTCTTATTCTATTTCGCTTGTCAGAGATTCCAGGCGCAACTGGTGTGTATGGCAAGCATTATCATCACGCCATAGATTTGCAAAGATAAAATTCATATTGATGGACAGTGCCTCGTGTCACTGTTCAAAACAGGGAGGTGTGGTGGCAGTAAGCGGCCTTGATAACAAGTTTTTGGCGGGCTCTTGGACTTGATCAGATTGGTATATAAGAGGAAACCAGACAGGCTTCCTATAATCAATAGCAACTGCGAAATTCAGCGGGCATTGTTTGGTTTTATTTGTAATCTTTGCGGCTTTGTTTCAGAGTGCAAATTCCGGTTGAGCAGGATGGGGCGTGTGGAGATAGCATTTGGCAGCTTTGGTGATGTGTTCAAGTTGGAAGCGTTCAGGACGTATCTTGCAGAGTTTATCTCCACTCTGCTCTTCGTCTTTGCTGGTGTCGGATCTGTTATGGCTTATGGTTCGTTCTGTTCTCTAATGCCCTTCTTTTCTTGCGCCCTTCTGGGGAAATTCGAAAAGATTCTGACCATATATGATGCATGCAGATAAGCTGACCTCGGAATCATCTCTGAGCCCGGCGGGGCTGGTCGGGGTGGGACTGGCTCACGGCCTCGCGCTCTTTGTTGCCGTCTCCATCGCGGCTAACATTTCCGGTGGTCATGTCAACCCGGCGGTCACTTTCGGGCTCGCCCTGGGCGGCCACATCACTCTCGTCCACGGCGTTTTCTACTGGATCTCTCAGTTCCTCGGTTCGATCGTCGCTTGCCTGCTCTTGAAGTTCACCACCGGCGGTTTGGTAAGCCACACTAAAGATGTTATGTCATCATAGGTTGCATACTAATTCATAGCAGTAATGATATTCTTGGCATTTCTTGGTTGCAATGCAGACCACGCCCATTCACAGCGTGGCGTCGGGCATGAGCACCGGTGAGGGCGTGGTGATGGAGATCGTTATCACATTTGCTCTCGTCTACACCGTCTACGCCACCGCGGCCAACCCGAAGAAGGGCCACCTGGGCACCATCGCTCCCATTGCCATTGGTTTCATCGTGGGCGCCAACATCTTGGCCGCTGGCTCCTTCTCCGGTGGCTCCATGAACCCCGCCCGCTCCTTTGGTCCTGCCGTTGTGAGCGGAGACTTCACCAACAACTGGGTGTACTGGGTCGGCCCCCTCATCGGAGGCGGCCTTGCCGGTATCGTCTATGGAGGCATCTTCATTAACGACAACTCACACAACAGAGCAAAAGAAGACGAAGAATTCATAATAAAATCAATGTGCGGATTTGATCATGATCTTCAATCCAAGATGTGCCACGACAGTTCGTGGATTTAATTGTTTATTTTCTGTCATTTTGTTTCGACCATTAGGAATGTGTTTCGGTGTACAGAATTGCTTCTGCAGCAGATTGTATTCCGCTGTACTATTTCGCTGTGTAAACACACAGGCAAAACAGAAGCATTGATGCTCAATAAATCAATATGCTTCAAGAGCTTAGTACATAAACAAGTAATCTGAATACAAGAGCGGCGTCCATTTAGTGCATCTTAGAAAAGGCGACTAAAATTAATTATAATTCTCCGATGGTTCCATCATAAAAGAATTATAGAAGCATTAACAACTCTCAACCATTATAGGGATTACAAATATCTTTTATTATTTATTATTTTCTAAGAATGATAGAAGCATTAACTATCAATCAAAAACCCATTAATTTTAATTTTTATAAGCATTACAAATATCTTTTTATTGTTTTTTTAATTATTTTTAAATTAATTTGTGAACTTATTTGGGAGGGAAATAAAATTTGTATATTTTTAATTGTTAATTGGTATTATTGAGTATAGATTGTTAGTTATTATTTGTGAATGTCACTGTTAGTTACTTTTTGTGAATGATTTAGTTAGAGTGATTATTGTATTTTAATGATAGTAGAACGCTCTGAGTCTTCAAAATGAATATTTTCGATAGTCGAAGGCTTTGACTGCCCAAAATAAATCTTCTTGACGATATCTTTCCAACTGGCTATCGTACACTCTAAATGGATATCTTTCCAACGAGCTATTGTGTGCCTCAAACAGAGACCGAAAGTTGATACACCAAACTACCCAAAATGAGGTTCACAAAATTATTGGCTTTTCATCTTCTGGGATTAGGGTTTTGGATTTTCTTTATGTTAAAAATGATTTTAGAGCCTCATTGTAATCATCTTCTGGCGAGTAGTGGTCACATCTCTTCTCTTCTCAGAGATAAGTTGTCACCATTCCAGGGAATCTTTCGCTCTGTATATCTACAATTTTGTACATTTTGTTCATTAATAAAAATTGTGTATTAGTGTATCTCTGTGTGTGTTTATGGTTGCGATATATTTATGTTATATTATTTATGTTTGTACATAATTTCGTGCCAAAAATAATCCTAATCCGGATCATTGTTAGTTATTGTTTGTCAATGTAAGTTGATTCATCATGATTATTGAAGGAAATCGCATTTAAAATGATTTGGTGGTGGGCTCGAGGCAGACTTTTAATCTTGCCAAATGTGATTGAGTTTTGGCATTTCATCTTCAAGGATTTTAGAGTCTCATTGCAATCATCTTCTTGTTAGTAGCCGTCACATCTCTTCTCAGAGATAAACTGCTACCATTCTAGCGAGTTTTTCACTTATTTCTACAGTTTTGTACATTTCACTCATTAATAAAAAAAATGTATAGTAATGTATCTCTGTGTTTATCATTATATCTCCATTCTAATTTCATGCCGAAAATAATCCTAATCAAAATCATTGTTAGTTATTGTTTGTCAATGTAAATTGATTCATCATGATTATTGAAGGAAAATCACATTTAAACTGATTTAGTGGTGGACCCTGAAGGGGCATACTTTTAATCTTACCAAATGTGATTAAGTTTTGATTTGTTAATTTGTTTTAAAAGTCTAAGAAAAACCAACTCTTAACTAATTAGAAACAGTTTTAAATTTTACCTCAATTATAAAATAAAAGGTAAGAAAAACTAACTTTTAACTAATTAGAGTTTTAAATTTTACTTCAAAATTAAAAGACAACCTAATCATTAGTTCCCCACAAGATCAAAATAATTAAGCCCCACAACGTGTAATCATCAAGCTTACTTTTAATGAGATTATTTACCTTTTAGTAATATTTAGTCTTAATTTTGCTTACGGGGGGTAGCTCAATTGGCAAGTGCCCTGAAAATGAAGTTCCATGAGGTTTCGAGTTCAATTCCCCCCGACTTACAATGTGTGTCGCCACGTGTAACACGAGCACGTGCCCAACTAGTTGTTGATTCCGCCAGACATAATTAAAAAAATAAATAACTTATAATTGTATAAGCTCATTTCCTATAAGCTTATACAGCTTGAGTGGGCCTGATGGATAAGAACATGTGTTTCCTCTTAAGAGGTCACAGGTTCAAATCCAAAGGGGGTAGGGTATGTATACCTTCGTAGACTTTACCAATCAAATCGCTGGACGGAGGGGGGTCCCTTGTCCCACAAACAAGGGGGTCTCATACACCAATTTGGTGTGCTGGCTTGGCCGTGACATTAAAAATGAATTATTATTATTATAATGATAATACATAATTTTATCAAAAACAATTATTTATATAAATTTAAATTATTTTCCATATCAAAATTGTTAACATTCCGTTGCAATCCGTTTCGATCTTCCGGTCTTCTTTTTTTCCACGAGATACAAAGGTCGAAACCTTCGTCCAGCGGACTCCATTCGCGTTTTCCTCCTTTTTCATTCTGGAGGAGACATAGCAAATCTGCCATGTAAAATATCAATCGATATTTTAACAAATGTACCCAATTGATACCGGGCATTGATACTATTGTGGCATCAAGGCCAGCGGGTATTGTGGAGAAGCTTGAGTGCGAGGGCATAAAATTTGGTTAAATTACGTTAGACAGGAATAATGAGTAGAATTATGAGTGGGTTTAAAAAGTTAATTTCAATATTTTCATTGTGAATTTAAGGATTGTGTACTTGCTTTAGGAATGAGGAATGAGTATGTATTTCTATTTAAATAGCTTTGGTCCTGGTTGAGCATTCACATATTTGTTTTCATCGTGGACATGTTGAAATTATGTAAAAACACAAATTAGACATCCCTACTTAACATTCTTGATATAAGAGCTCATAACATATAAGAAGTACACCCTTCATGTTATTAGATGAGGTGGGAGCTCCAAGGAGAAAACAACTGAATAAATAATTTTTGATATAAGAGTTCACATTTTTAGGTACATTTTATTCCAAATTTCACTTTTATATTTGTAAAATCATTAAATTTATATATAGTTGTAAAATTGTGTTGTTATTGTTTAAATGTATTTTTTATTCTTCGACCTTAATCCCCAACCACCCTCACTCTAGAAATTAATCAATATTTTGATAAAATCAAAAACATAGTTGGCCAGCTTAGAAATACCCATTCCCACCCTAGAAATTAATAAGTGTCTTTTTTTTCTTTGGCCACTTTGTTTCACACCATTGTTGCTTCTATTGGCCATGTCCATGGACAATTATCCAATATAACTAATTATAGGGTTAGAATGACATAATACTACTGAACATACATATGTAAGCAAGGGGTGAAAGATCTGCATATAACCAAGAAATGATTGTCCAGGTAATTTTTTCACTATAATCAACCAACCTTCCAATTTGAGAAAGAGGTGTCTTTGCATGGCCTTGTATACATTCCAACATGAAAAGACAGTTGGATGGACTTGTGACTTATAGTATTTGATAAACCTTTGTACAATAATATGAATGTTCATTTGTATTTTAATTTTTTGTAAATTATGGATTGATTTTATTATGGATTGTCATGTCAACTATTTTGACATTAGTGAATTCCATGGGGTTGGTCTTAGTTGTTACACATAAAAAATACTCACTTTGATAGTGTTGCAAGTGTCGTCATTATAAAGGTCGCAAGTGTTGCATTTTGCTCACAAGGTCGCAAGTGTCACATGTTGCTCACAAGTGTCGCAAGTGTCAGGGAAGCATACTGCCATGATGCCTATGTCATGCCTATAATGACATGAGAAGGACACTTGAAACACATCACACATTTGATTTGGAAGAGGAGAAATGAGTCAACAAGCTTGCAAACCTCTTGCCATCTGAAAGCACCTCAAAAACTGAGCTTTTGAAGGAGAGCACTCCCCTATACCTCTTCTCGGAGCGTCGACGCTCCCCCTTACACTGTCAGGGAGCGTTATAAAGATCCCCTGGCCCTTTTGAGGGAGCCCTATAGATTTTGAGAGCGTTGGCGCCCCCCTAAAGCCTACTAGGGAGCGCTACAGCGCTCTGATGGCCCTTTTGAGGGAGCGCTACCTATTCTGGGCAGAAGTTGAGTTGTTGAGATGAATGGGGGAAACATCCTTTCATTCTTGGAAGGCAGTTGAGCTTGAATCCCTAGTCCAGCCATGATCCTAGGGCAGATCCTCAACTAAAGGAGGGAAATCCTCACCTTCCCCAAGGATATCTCAAGTGGTTAAAGCCTCTCCAAGGCTATATAAGCAAGCTTTCTAATAGTGAATGGGGACTGGGAAAAAGGAGAATCACACCAAACTTATGATCTCATAAGTGGTGCTGGAACAAAGATGTTTTGGAAGCAAGAGACCTATGATCTCATAGGGAGAAATCAGTGAAGCTATCATCATTCGGATCGTGGATCTTTTGAGCAAGGGGTAGACAAGGAGGACTTGGCAGAGCTGCTGCAATTCATCTATGGCTATAAGCAATGTTTTGTCCTCACTAATATAATTTGCTTGGCCTGTTTCTTTCTAGTTTGTGTCTGATCTTACATGAACTTATCATTGATAGATAGATCTGTTTTCAAGCTAATATCAATAGAGTAGGAAGTGGTCGTACTTTGTTTGTCTACAGGACTCAGCGAGGAGTGAAAGATTGGAGCTCAACTCGGAGCGTGCAGGGACAAATGTCGATAAAAAGGTACTTTTGTTCTCCTTCCTCCTCATGCATTAGTTTGTATAGATCTGAAAGGAAGTCAGTGTCCACGTTAAGCACTTTATGTCTTAGAGTTAAGAGTCTATCTCTTTGAGGCAATCTACTTGTCCGCAGGGAGATTTTCCTACAACAAAAACTGGCGACTCCACTGGGGAGAATCGAACCCAAACTTTTAGTTTTGATTTTTCCTCATAAGACCTTGTCTTACCTGATTGTTTTCAGACCTTGTTCACCCCATTTATCTGATTGCATTTGCTGATTGAATCTTCAATCCATCACACTCAGCCTGATTGTCAAAATTTGACTGAATTTTAGGTTTTTTGGACTTTTTTCTGAGCTTTAGGACTCCAGCGCTCCTCTACCTTGTTAGCAGAGCGCCAGCACTCCCTTAAGCTGTTGAACAGAGCATTATAACGCTTTGGTGGCCCTTATACCAGAGCGCCAGCCTTTTTTGCCCAAAACCTCTTTAAAAATTGCAATTTTTGGAGGTCCAAACCCTGTATTTTCACTTACTGAGTTGCTTTGTGATTCAATGATGCTTCCTTTGACCTTTGACATGCTTCCTCCTGAGAACTAAACACCTTATTGTTCAAATTTTATGCCCTTCTTCATTCTTTTTGAGTTTTTGTTGTTGAGAGATTGAAATCAATCCGTTGTTTTCTCCTCTCCTATCCGACAGAGCAGAACTCTAGTGAAGGACATTTGGAGTTTGTGACTCTTCTCATTTGGTTCTTTGAGGTCATCTGATCCAATCTCTTTCTCTTTCCTTTTTCATTTTTGGTTTTCTTTCTCTTGTTTGATTGCAAAAGGGTGTGTTGTTTGTGTGAAATCTGCATGTTCTTGTCTGAATCTCCTTGATCTGAAAGAGTAGTTGGCAAGATAAATTTTGCATTGAATTGATTACCATTCGCATACAAAAGACAAAAGTACATCTTAGTGATTAGTTTGCATATTAGTTTGCATTTCTGAAATGTTGTAGCATCATACTGGATTTGATTAAGAATAAAATTGATTGAGGGCATTCCTTATCAAGTGTTTGATAGTGAAAACGACTCTTCCTCTTTCCCTTAAATAGGTATTCATTGAAAAGAAACGATTGCTTATCATATTTCATGCATATTTTTGGGAATCGAGTCATCATTCCATC
>ML787718.1:224238-238749 GCA_009831015.1 Picea engelmannii
GATCCAGTCCCTTCCTCGGTCAGTCCCACTCTTCCTCTGAAGAGTGCCAAAGTGGTCTATCCAAGTCCACCATTGGTTGATCCGATCCAATCATCGGTCGATCCTACTCTCCTTCTAGAGAGTAAACCCGATACTTCCCATGTGTTTCTCGTTAATACAGACTCTATCGTACCGGGGGGCATTCCCCCTTCTCCTGCGAAACCCCCTCCAAGTACTGAAGCCATCCTTTTTTATTGGGGTGTGCTAATTGGACCTCATCTTCCCTCCTACATTCATTTCTAGATTACAGTACAGGTTCGTGGTCGGGACGTTCCTCAAATGCTGATAGATGAAGGTGCGTCCATTAGTATTTTGTCTTCTGTCGCTTGGTACGCTTTGGGTTGTCCGCAGCTTGCACCGGTTACACAGAATCTGTTATCTTTTAAGAGAAGAACTAGTCAACCTTTAGGGATCCTTCCTCAGTTCCCTGTAACTTTGGGAGGGAAAACTGTCTTTATCGATGTCATGGTAGTTTGAGACCCCTTGGATTTCGCTTCACTCCTTGGGCGGGATTATGTGTATGGTATGAAATCTCTTGTATCCACCCTTTTCCATGTGATATATTTCCCTCACAATGGAATAATTGTGACTATTGATCAACTTTCATTCATCGACCCCGACTGGGTTACCTCCCTAAGTGGTTCTTATATGAAGACAGTATCAACCCCGCCGCATGTCAATTATGTGGCGTTGTCTCCCATGACCTCAACTTCGATGATTTGGATCCGGTAATTGACATGGTGATCTCTTCAGTAGGGTTATTGGAGCCTGATCTCCTTACCCCTGTCACGACCCTCGACATGTGTTCCTTCCAGGGTGATTATCTTCCATCCAGTGAATATCTCTTGGAAGCCATGACCGAGCCTTGTCCCTTGACATGGTATCCTTCCAGAGCATTATCCTCTTGGAAGCCATGATCAAGAAGCAACCATGAGCATAGTTTCCCTTCTCTGTGGCAAGCTCGTTAAAAAATGAAACAGAGGTCACGAGCATAATTTCTCTTCTTTGTGGCAAGCTTGTTAAAAAATGAAATAGAGGCTTTGAGCATAGTTTTCCTCTCTGTAGCAAGCTCGTTAAAAAATGAAACAACAATCTGGGGATCGAACCTGGAACCTTGAGCATAGTTCTTTTCCTATGTCAATCTCGTTAAAAAATGAAACAATCACCTCTCCCTTCAAGTTGAGTCTTTCGCCAGATCTCGTAGATGTTGAGTCGAGTCTTTTGTTAGGTCTTGTTTTTGAACCTTCATTTCATCCACCTGTATCCTTTTTCTCCATCTAGCACAGAAATTGGTGACAACCTCAAAGTCGGTGAATGAATTGAAGCTTGGGGGGCATGTCTCCAGCCTTTGATGATCATCTGGAGCTAAGCCACCAGCTTTCAAGCTGGGGGCATACCGAGCTTAGTCTTTGTTCTTTCTCATGCTCGTAAATACATGAGAATGCAATCGGGTAAACTTTTATCTCTTTTTCGAACCTGTACGGATACACAAACATGCTAAAAAGGAACCCCCCTGGAGTCTCCTTTAAACCCTTTTCAGACTCTCTAAATATGAAAAGATTGTCGAGTGACCTTGCTTCCTTTCACACTCATTAAAAGGTCATAAAGGGCGTCTTTCGAGCGATAATTTACCCCTTTTTCGGTCTCGTTAGACTACTGTACAAAAAAGGAACTGAGAGAGTTCTCTTTTGAGTGTTTTTCCAAACTCTATAATCCTGAAAAACCTTCGATTTTTCTGTCTTTGGACTCGTTAAAGCACACATCAACAGGCCCATATGAGACCGATTCCTTACTTCTTCCGGTTCGTTAAACAAAGGAAGAGGAACTTACTGAAGGTAAGTTATATCGAGCATGTGTTATCCTCCTCGAGCTCATTAAATCAAAAAGAGGTACTCGTCCATCTGGATGGGGGGGAAAATTGAAAGGAGAAAGCCAAACAGTCTCTTGAGAACATTATCCAGCAATTCTTAGAGTCGCCCTTGAACACGACACTTTGTCACATGCACACATTATAACCCGCTAAACCTCTGCACTGAGCCAATCCTTTGAGTTTCTTTCACTCGTTTGGGTCACCTGATGTAAGTCACAACATCCACTGCATCATCAAGTTTTGGTCCATGTCATATTTTGTTGTTGTGCCTCAGTGTTCAAGGGAAGTATCTGCCTCTAGAGTTAGCCATCACAAATATCTTGTCTCAAAACCCGTGTCAGTCCATGTTTATTTGATCTACCAATTACATCTCTATGTCTGTTTCGTGTCATTGATGGGGGATACATCAAGGCCCTCCCTCGATGATTCTATTCATGTCGACTTCAACACATTATCCGGGAATTAGACTTAGAAACCATTTGGTACTTTGGGACCTGCATGCCTCAATGGCAGGCCTCCTCACATTCGACAGTAGGTTTACATCATTAACCTCTGATCGAATGATTCCACGAATGTTCGACCTCATCTCATCTATTCACATTCGCTGGAATGTACTAGAGTACCTTGGGAATCATTGACATTAATGGTGATCTCCCTCGCACTTGTTAACGGTTTACATCATTGACCGGTAATCAAGTGGTTTATGCCATGTTCGACATCAGAACATCTATTCACATGGTTAGATTCGTACTACATCGGGATTGGTAAGAAGACCCTAGGTTGAGTGATCACTTTGATATGTACTTTGCCCAGGTTGCGAAGGAGTTTCTCTTGAACAATGACACATATACTGTTACATAGATCCACTTTGTATTGGTCGTGGCTATGTCTTGTCATCTCGTAGATCCACTGTGTATTCTTCGTGGCTACGATCAGTTCATGTCATTAGTGTATAGATCCACAGTGTATTTTCAGTGGCTATACCTTTTTATCAATACAATTATGGATCTGCAGTGTATTTTATGGCGGCCATATCTTGCAAGTCTTGATCACCCAAGCATAGGTATGCCTGCCTTGGGTTTGAAACGTGTCATAATATTTGTTGGATGTTTGTGTGCAGATTTTGTCAGGTTTTCTGCGTCTATATCCTTGCTTGAAAGTCTACAAAGCATTTCAGTTATCAGTTCCTGTCTTCTAACTTCATACTTTGGGGGGGAATCTGTTACACATCAAAAATACTCACTTTGATAGTGTCACAAGTGTCGTCATTACAAAGGTCGCAAGTGTCGCATTTTTCTCACAAGGTCGCAAGTGTCGCATGTTGCTCACAAGTGTCACAAGTGTCAGGGAAGCATACTGCCATGATGTCTATGTCGTGCCTATAACGACATGAGAAGGACACTTGAAACACCTCACACATTTGATTTGGAAGAGGAGAAATGAGTCAGAAAGCTTGCAAACCTTTTGCCATCTGAAAGCACCTCAAAAACTGAGCTTTTGAAGGAGAGCGCTCCCCTATACCTCTTCTCGGAGCGCCGGCGCTCCCCCTTACACTGTCAGGGAGCGTTATAAAGCTCCCCTGGCCCTTTTGAGGGAGCACTATAGATTTTGAAAGCGCTGGCGCCCCCCTAAAGCCTACTAGGGAGCGTTACAACGCTCTGATGGCCCTTTTGAGGGAGCGCTACCTATTCTGGGCAGTAGTTGAGTTGTTGAGATGAATGGGGGAAGCATCCTTTCATTCTTGGAAGGTAGTTGAGCTCAAATCCCTAGTCCAACCATGATCCTAGGGTAGATCCTCAACTGAAGGAGGGAAATCCTCACCTTCCCCAAGGATATCTCAAGTGGTTAAAGCCTCTCCAAGGCTATATAAGCAAGCTTTCTAATGGTGAAAGGCGACTAGGAAAAAGGAGAATCACACCAAACTTATGATCTCATAAGTGGTGCTGGAACAGAGATGTTTTGGAAGCAAGAGACCTATGATCTCATAGGGAGAAATCAGTGAAGTTATCATCATTCGGATCGTGGATCTTTTGAGCAAGGGGTAGACAAGGAGGACTTGGCAGAGCTGCTGCAATTCATCTATGGCTGTAAGCAATGTTTTGTCCTCACTAATATAATTTGCTTGGCCTGTTTCTTTCTAGTTTGTGTCTGATCTTACATGAACTTATCATTGATAGAAAGATCTGTTTTCAAGATAATATCAATAGAGTAGGAAGTGGTCGTACTTTGTTTGTCTACATGACTCAGCGAGGAGCGAAAGATTGGAGCTCAACTCAGAGCGTGCAGGGACAAACGTCGATAAAAAGGTACTTCTGTTCTCCTTCCTCCTCATGCATTATTTTGTATAGATCTGAAAGGAAGTCAGTGTCCACGTTAAGCACTTTCTGTCTTAGAGTTAAGAGTCTAGCTCTTTGAGGCAATCTACTTGTCCGCAGGGAGATTTTCCTACAACATTAGCAATACTCAAGATCGAGAAAGGTCCAAGCATAACCCATTGAGAGGGCCACCCATTCCTAGGCATATGTCTTAAATACCCCCCTAGCCACCTCAGTTTGGAAACAAGATTTGTGCCAAAAGAATTGTGCTATCCACCCTCATACACATAGCATATTTATTAAAGCATCCTATCAAGATCCATCTACATAACATATTAGATATCTAGGGGTGGGGCCTTTAGACCACAATGTCGATTTTGGATAGGCCATGACATTTGGCCATGTTAGATAAATATATTTTATTTTTGATAATGATGATGATGATGATTAATGTTCATTGAGATCAACTTTAGTATATTGCATTTAGAATAAATAAATAAATAAATTTTCAGTGAGAATTAGCTCAAGTAGTCATGAGCTAGACCGAAGATCTATCCCCTCAAAGTTAGGGAGGTCATGGGTTCGACTCTCTTAATCCCCTCAGGGTTATGTTTCACAATCAAGGCCGACAGTTTATCCCATGGATAATAGGTAAGTATTTAGAGAGTTTTATGTGTGATGTTTTCCTTGGAATAAATAAAGAAATAAATTTAAAATGATAAGGAATTAATGGGTTTGATTTAATTTTATTTTTTTACGATAAAATATATTGGAGATAAGTGAGCTCATTGGTTTTTGATGACTTAAAAAGTTACGAAGATAGGTATTGTTACAAATATTTTGAAAATGAAATATTATATGTGCATATGAGAGACAATATAAGAGAGTATTCTTCATCCTCCACCCTCTTAGTATCACATAGATGCCAAATTATTTCATCTTCGAGAGTTTTAGGATTTGTCCAACGCCTACTATGACTATGAAGCTCGAGGATGATTTCTTATTTTAGCAATGATGATTTTCTTATTTAAGATAGATATATAGCAAAAAGATACTTTTGATCTTCTATATTTTGGCTAATTATCTCTTTATAGTACACACTAATTTTGTCACATTCTCTATTTCTTCATTGCACCACCTTCTCTTTTATTCTCCAATTTTTAACTAAGAATTAACGTATATGTGCCACCCTCTATTAAATTGCAAGTGAATTTGACTAGAATTCGAAGCAATGTGAGGAAACCTCATATTCCATGTTATTTATCATGTGCTTGTACATTAGTTACCTAATTATAGCCATATTCTCAATGGGAAGAAGACCATATTTTAAGAGGAGGATCGGGTGGGATGTATTGCTGTCAATTTTAAGTTATAAATAATAAAACACTTTTGGATTTGCCCAGTTTTTCTCCAAGTTTCTCTAGAGATGTTGCAGCCCAAAACTTCACATCCAAATAAAGTATTGATCCAGGTGGATATTGGTGGCCACCCACATATTCCAACTGGCTCCTCTTGACAGTTTTTAGTTCAGCACGTTCTTTTGTACTTATTTGTAATTGTGGGTTCTACACTCTTTAGGTTGTTTGAAGCCCTACACATCTTCTAGGTGGAGACTGGTGGCCTCTCACCTAATCCAAATGGCTTATTTTGGATTTTTTCATGTCAACCCATCTTTTTGTACTTCCAAGGCCGTTTTGGGGCCCTAAATAGTTTTTTTTTTGTCTTGCCACAGTCAAACTATAGATAGAGTTAGAGTTTTATGGTGTAATGTGTATTTCTCGAAAAGAACTTTCCAACAAGCTATCACATGCTTAAAACGGAGTTTGTATGCAAAAGTTACGAACCCAGGAAGTTGAGGTACCAACTTACCCATCAGGTCCAACATGACTTTTGGTGTTTCACCTCTTACAGTTAGGTTTTTGGATGTCTAGGGTTTTGGAAATCATGAGTAATGTTAAAAAGGCCTTTGGAGCCTCATTTTGATCATTCTGCTCAGACTGATGCGCGTAGCAGCCACATCTCTTCTTAGAGATAGCGACCACCATTCGAGCAAGTTGTTTCAGTTCTGCAGTTTTACAATTTCAGCCTATTTCATTTATTCAATAGAAGATATTGTTCACTGGATATCTTTGTTGTTCTCCATATCTATGTGTTTATTGTATTCAGTCTATTAATCAGTTCGTTCTGCTCCTAATTCTAGATCAAATACCTAGAGTAAAAAGTGTCTCAAAGAGCAATTTTTTTTTTCATAGAGTCATACACCTATTGATTTATAGTTGTTCTCAAAACCAAAAAAGGAATTGTATCATCCATTAATCATTTTCTCAATGCTATAGTTCAAGTTAAGCATTTGATGAATTTCAACTCCAAGATACTTATATGAATTAACTTCCTCTAAGTTGTTATTGTCATACACAAAATTAGTGTAAGTGGTATTATTGGATTTGATTATTATACCCTTTTCCTTATTAATATTTATTGGAATACTAATGCTCCAACATCAATATTTGAGAATTCTTATGCCATGACAAGATCAAAGTGGAACCTCTCCAAAATAAATATTATCAACATAAAAAAGGAGGATGATGACTATTCCAACTTAAATAGTGTCAACCTAATCTGCGTCTTTTAAACACACTTCTAATTTATCAATATAAAACTCAAAAAGGATATTGTATTTTAAACATGCTTCTATTTTCTCAATATAAATCCCAAAAAGGATAGGATATGGGGGAAACCTTTCTTTTAACAATTGTATTATAATTAATATCTTCTGACCAACCCTCATTATTTATAAACTTAGCAGTAACTTTCTTATACAAACTTATGAACCTTTAATAAAGATTATTCTAAAAATTGTATCAAAAGTATTCTTAAAGTCAACAAATCGAGATTGATTTTATTTCTATATACTTTTGAAATAATCCTAAGAGTAATTAAGTGGATCATAATTAAATTATATAATCGGAAACCAACTTGACCTTTAACCCTTTTTCCTTGAATTTCACATATCATAATTTTCTTTTCCATAATAATTCTATATAATATGGTTAGAAAAAGACTAATTATAATGATATTATAAATTGAGGAATTATTTTTGTCACATCTTTTAAATTAGGAAAAAACCTATAAATTCATAATTTAGACAAACCCTACTTAACATGGTAACCCAATTAACTATCGTGTTGAAAGTTTATAAATGTGAAGAAAAAGAATAGATTCTCCAAATTTGAGGATTTTTAGGAACTTAATAACCTTTAAAATCACTTGTTATTATTAGTCCTTGCCACAGGATGGGATTATAGCAATTGGTTTTGCATTGACTACGAATTTTTTTACGTTGATAAAAAATTTGTGATTTTTTTAATAGTTTAACTTTGTTGCAAGTAATCATTTTTTTCTTGGCTTCTGATCTTATTGTCAAGCAGACAATGAAAATTTAATAGGAAATTTAATTTTGCATGTTTAATGAATGGTTGGAAATGGGTGCGTAACTCATGCATGTAAGAGAATTTAATAAGAAATTTAATTATACAGATGTAGTGGATGGTTGGAATAGATGCAGAATGGGTGCATATACGAGTGCGGAATGGGTGTGGAACAGGTGTTTGTACGTATTTTATTTATCAAATGTTCGATGTCCTGAAGATGTATAATTAATTTTTATTAAATTTTATTAAATTAATAAATAATTATTAATCTTTTAATTATTTGTATAAGACTATATTAAAAAAACTTAAAACTGTTTTTACACCAATTAATGAACATAGTTATCAAATACTATGTTATCAAATTTAGCTTATTCGGAGGTGAGAAAACTATATGTGTGCAGAATACATGTATGTGTTGAAGATGTATTTTGTTTACTAAGTGTTCATTGTGGGGGATATACCTATGTGGAGGTGCTGCTAAAGATGTATAATTAACTTTTATTAAATTAATAATTAAATTTTAATTTTAATATAAGTAAAAAGCATTGCGCTAAGCATATTCATATGCATAACAATATTCTATTTTTGATCACATTGATAACTATTAGACAAATTATTCGTTGTGCGGGGATATACATGTGTGAAGGTGTGGAAGTTATATGTGTGTGGACTATATGTCTATGTTGGAGATGTGTTTTATTTACTAAGTATTCGTTGTGTGGCGATATATCTGTGCGGAGGTGCAAAAACTATATCTATGTGGACTATATGTCTCTGTTGAAGATGTACAATTATCTTTATTAAATTAATAATTAATTTTATTTTTAATATATGTATATACATAAAAAAACATTTTGTTAAGCATATGCATATGCATAACAATATTATATTAATGATAACATTGATAACTATTAGACTAAATGTTCACTGTGTCGGAATGTACCTGTGTAGAGGCAGAAGCTATATGTCTGTGCTAAAAAATTATAATTAACTTTTATTAAATTAATAAATAATTATTAATCTTTTAATTATTTGTATAGGACTATATGCTATAAAATTTAGCCATAATTTCTATCATTTACACCCATTTCAATCACTTACAAAAATAATTACATCATTTTTTATGTATTTTATTTACTAGGTGTTCGTTGTGCGGGGATATACCTCTGTAGAGGTGCATAAGCTATATGTGAGCAGACTATATGTTTGTATTGAAGATGTATTTTATTTACTAAGAGTTCCATGTGCAAGGATATACCTATGCAGACTATATGTATTTGTTGAAGATGTATAATTAACTAAATTATTAAATTAATAATTGAATTTTATTTTTAAATAGGTATATATGTAAAAAACATTATGTTAAGCATATGCATATGTATAACAATATTCTATTATTGATAACATTGATAAGACTAAGTGTTCATTGTGCGAACATATACTTGTGCTGAAGTGTGGAAGCTATGCAGACTATATGTCTGCTATGTATAATTAACTTTTATTAAATTAATAATTAACTTTTATTAAATTAAAATTTTCATTTTTACACCAAGTAATAGACATCATTATCAAATAATATGTTATAAAATTTAGCCTATGCAGAGGTGCAGAAGCTATATGTATGTATTGAATATGTATTCTATTGGATATACATGTGTCGAGGTGTGGAAGCTATATCTGTGAGAACTATATGTTTGTGTTGAAGATGTATAATTATTTTTTCTTAAATTAATAATTAACTTTTATTTTTAATATTTGTATATACTTAAAAGCATTTTGTTAAGCATATGCACATGCATAATAATATTTTGTTATTGATAACATTGATAACTACTAGAATAAGTGTTAGTTTTGTTGGGATATACATGTGTGGTGCGGAGGTGCGGGAGCTATATGTGTGCAGACTATATGTTTGTGTTGAAGATGTATGAGGAAGCTATATCTTTGCGGACTATATGTTTGATGTATAATTACATTTTATTAAATTAATAATTAATTTTATTTTTAATATACGTATATACTTAAAAAGCACTTTGTTAAACATATGCATAACAATATTATATTATTGATAACTTTGTTAACTATTAGACTAAGTGTTAGAAGTGAGGGAATATACATGTGTCGAGGTGCATAAGCTATATATGAATGTGTGATGTATAATTACATTTTATTAAATTAATAATTAATTTTATTTTTAATATAGGTATATACTTAAAAAGCATATGCATAACAATATTATGTTATTGATAACTTTGCTAACTATTAGACTAAGTGTTAGAAGTGAGGGAAGATACATGTGCCGAGGTGCATAAGCGACTATTTTTTTGTGTTGAAGATGTGTTTTATTTACTAAATGGTTGTTGTACGGGGATATACATGTGCATAGGTGTTGAAGTTATATGTGTGCACACTATATGTTTGTGTTGAAGATGTATAATTAAATTTTATTTTTAATATACTTATATATATATATAAAATATTTTGTTAAGTATATGCTTAACAATATTTTATTATTGATAATATTGATAACTATTAGACTAAGTGTTAATTGTGCACGGATATACCTATGTGGAGGTGCGGAAGCTATATGTGTACGGAAACTTTGCATTGGTTCTCGTCCACCCTAAGCTCCAAATATTTTACATTGCTTCTGCATATGCTAACCTCCCATTGAACACTTCACTTATTTACATTGCTTAGAACCTTCCCATTGAACACTTCACTTATTTACTAAGTTTTACTCCACATTAAACATTTTACCTTTTTTCTTATTTTTACAAAGTTTTGTGCTAAATTGTTTTATTACAAACACTTTGCTTTACTTCTCGCATATGCTAACCTCCCCATTTAACATTTCACTTATTTACTAAGTTTTACTTCACATAGAACAATTTGTTTTTCGCTTATTTTTACAAAGTTTTATGCTAATTATTTTTACTTATTTTTACTTTATTCTTATCATTGTCCTCTTTGCATAAAAAATAATGCTATTTTTTTGTTATTATTATATGAATTATCTTTTGATAAAGATTATTCATTATCTATGTATTTAGTTGTATTAAGTTTCATTGTTCAACATATATTTCCAACTCATTGACATATATTTCCCACTTGGAAAATACTACAATGCCATGCATCCCTTATTTATTACTAATTAAAAAAATCCAAACTCAAAAAGAAAACCTCTTTAATTTTGATAATAACATCGTAACTAATATGATAATTTATATGCCAAGCACATCAATACACGTATATTCCCTTCCTAATTTAATTGTATTAAGTCTCATTATTCAACATATATTTTCTACTCATCTACATATATTTCATCGACATATATTTCCCACTTGGAAAATACTACAATGCCATGCATCCCTTATTTATTACTAATTAAAAAAATCCAAACTCAAAAGGAGAACCTCCTTAATTTTGATAATAACATCGATAACTAATCTGACAATTTATATGCCAAGCACATCAATACAGTGGACTTAAACGTATATTCCCTTCCTAATTTTGTAACGTGCTTCTCAATAATTTATTGGTTTGTGCAAACTTATACGTATAAGACACCATTTATATATTTTTATATTATGTGAGGCATAAAAATACTTTCAAACTTAACTAAAATAATATTTATAATAAAAAAAATTAAATTGAGACCAATAGACTACCATGTAACAAGGGTGCTTCTATGAATCGTCATCATGTACTTGTTACTTAATCAATTTTCATATTAGCTTACTTTACATGGGTAGCCTTTTTTTTTTAACACACATAGGGAAAATTTTATATTATAAAATAGGTTAAAGCAGAAGCTTACAATGGAGATGTACAAAATAGGTTTCTTGCCATAACATTGTTATTCAAAGTGTATGAAAGATACCTCTAGTTTAATTAAGTATGGAATCATACAAAACTTGTAAGAGTATCCAAAAAAGAGACTTTTGAGATACTAAAAATAAACTAGACATAATAAGACTTGCTAGAACTTTAAAGAGGGAGGGTAACTTCCAAAACTGTATTTTCCCGTCCTTGTTCTCTTTGAGTCTAGAAGGTAGGTGTGCATTCTTCTCCTTGTCCTTGCTACATGTGCATCATTGACCAAACCTCGTGTTGGTTTCCAACATGATGGTTGATGTGAACTAAGTTATCGGTTATTCATACCTTTGATTGTTAATATATAGAAACCCCCCATTTTTCCTAGTGGCCAAATTAGCTTTTTAATCATCCACCACATTATTCTCTCACAAAATATGAAACCATTCCAATGCATCGAACATTTTTTAGATATGCCAAATCCTTGCTAGAACGGAGGCTAGATGTATGTCTGAAGGGGAGGTGTTTTAGATTATACGTTTTATAATTAATCTGAAGTTATCGGAGACTATTAATTTGTTGATTTATTGAGAGGCTGCCAATTTGAGCCCTTGAAATAGAGAATATGTTTTTTCTTTGTTGTTAGTCATTTTTCCAAGACTCCATTCGAAGGTATGAACAATTTTCCCCATAGGGATATAAATTACCGCTCCCATACCTACGTCCCTAGGGTTCCCTTTTGAAGTGCCATAAAAAAGAGAAGAAATGAGTCCCTCTTGATCCTCCAGTTCTCAAAGTCTTGAAAATTCATACAAAGTTGTCAGCTTGATCTGTGGTGTTTGTTCCCCCCCTCCCATAGGAGTCTAAATTGAATTTCTTCCACCATTCTTTCTCATCAATGTCCATCTATAACATCCCTAATATAATACCCAATCTAATTAATGATTAATGTAATCTAATGTATGGCTACAACCAAGCGATGTCTATGTGAATTGTATTATTGAATTTTAAATAAATAAAATGTGATGTCAGTTGTTGGGGGACATGGATATATATGGAGGTTGATTAATGAAAAAGAGAGGGGAGGGTATAAGAGAATGTGTAAGATGGGTCAAGGGGGAATTACCCATGTCTATTAATTCAAGCCACTTCCTAAAATTACTATTGGTATATGAACCTTCTAATTTCTAATCGAGTGTCCTCAATGTTAATCATTAAACACATGTAAGAGGGTGGGTGTGGGAAGTCACGTCCCATAGTTATTGGAAGCATGGGGGTTGAGTACGATCAGTTTGGGGAAGAGTGTAAATCAAACAAGTAAGCCAAAGAGACGAAATTTTAATGGGGAGTTACAGTTGTTTTAGATATCCATGTTTTGCATGAAAAACAAGCAGAGAACAAGGAAGAAAAGCTTTGGAGCTGGAGCAACAATGGAGGGATAATTATGAAGCATATCTGGAGCAGAAAAATGAAGAGACAAGTTTTCAGGATTGAAGAGTGAACTCATATGTGATTTGCACGGTAACAACAAGTGATTGTTGTTTTTTCCTAGTAGTTTTCCTAAAAGTGAGCTCCATTGAGTTTCCCAATAGTGAGATTCTCAGTTACTTATGCCAGAGAGACCTCAATAAACGAATAGGACACCCAATGGAATAAGATAATTGAAGGGTTACATTCCTTGGGTTGGGAAGGTTGAGAGGAATATAGGTGGTGGAAAATCGAGATAGCTATAGGAGAATACCAGTGGGTTGTGGTATTTTTTCTGAGTTGTGAGTGGAAAATGAGAGACCACCCTCTTTTTTGAATTTCTATCCCCAGCTCTAGGGTTACTTGTTATTGAGATTTGGAACAATAAGTATATGGTTAGGTGGAACATCTGTCCCAAGCAGTTGGTTGCAAAACTATTTTTAAAACATAAGTATTTTATCTTGTTTCTATGTTGTATTATGAGTTTAATTGTTATGTATTAACTCTATGTTTGAGAATAATTTATATGTTGTTGTATTTGAGTTCATCAGTTGCATTTTATGTTTATTTTATAATGTTGTAGATGTATTTGGTTCATGGTATCAACAAATGGTTAAAACTGTATGTTTTCTTGTAGCTAGTAAGATATAGGATTAGTTAGCAGAAAATTTTAATTTTTATGAACATTTTCATATGCAATGGACCTCAGTCGGGATGGGGAACATTACAAATTGGTATCATATCTTCTGGTTTAACATTGCACTTGTATGGGCCAAGAACTAGTGTGAATTTGATAAGACTTTGTTGTTATGTACTTGTTATGTGATGGATTTGGGGAAAATGATGAATTCCACAGTAAAATCCCCAAATTTATAAACCATTTAGTTTGAAATTGCCTCAAAATCCTCTCGGCGGTGATCAATGGCATTAATATGCAGAGTTGTAGAGTTAAAATTTGACTTGAAAGGTTGAAATTCATGTTTTAATGGCCACTGAAGAATTGGGAGAAATTTGGTGAATTGAAGACCGAGATTGTGTTTGATTTCGAAATCAACAGCCCAGATTGATCCAGGTGGATATCGGGGGCCACCCACCTTTTCCAAATGGCTCAAAACAATTTTCTGGCCATTTTGACAATTTACTATTTTTAGCAGGTTTTAACTTCCGGGGCCATTTTGAGGGCCTAAATGAAGGTTTTTCGAGATCAAGGTTCTCAATGATATCCAAAGGCATAATTGATTCGCCAAAATGATTCTCCTCAATGATACCTTTCCAATGAGCTATCACACGCCTAAAATGGAGATCGTATGCAAAAGTTACGACTCCGGGAAGTTGATGCACCAACTTACCCAAGCGGGGCCCACATGACTTTTGGCGCTTCATCTCCTAGGGTTAGGTTTTTGGATGTCTAGGACTTTTTGCATTCCCGATTATTGTAAAAAGGCCTTCAAAGCCTCATTGTAACCATCTTCTTGCGAATGCGAGTAGCCGTCACATCTCTTCTCAGAGATAAGCTGCCACCATTCTAGCGAGTCTTTCACTCTGTATTTTTACAGTCTCTGTACATTTCTTT
>ML787718.1:240978-252031 GCA_009831015.1 Picea engelmannii
GCCTTCAGAGCCTCATTGTAACCATCTTCTTGCGAATGCGAGTAGCCGTCACATCTCTTCTCAGAGATAAGCTGCCACCATTCTAGCGAGTCTTTCACTCTGTATTTTTACAATCTCTGTACATTTCTTTGATTAATAGAAATTGTGTATTACTGTATATCTATGTTTATGATTGCATCTCTGATACATTTCTGTTATATTATTGAATATCCACGATATCTCTGTGCATTTCCTTATTATATCTCCGCTCTCATTTCGTGCCGAAAATAATCCGGATCACAGATTCATTGTAAATAGATTTTTAAAATTATAAGATTTTTCAGAGTTTGGAAAAGTCTATCAGATCGATGATCGATATTCGTTTTCGACAATTTGGAAAATGGATCAAATCGACAGTCCAGAGTCATTTTCGACAATTTTGAAAATGGATCACATCGACGATCAAGATTTGTTTTCGACAATTTGGAAAATGGAACAAATCGACGACCGAGATTCATTTTTGACAATTTTGAAAATGGATCATATCGATGATCAAGATTCATTTTCGGCAGTTTGGAAAGGGGATCAAATTGATGACTGAGATTCATTTTCAGGAGTTTGGAAGTTGGAGAAGATAAAGGGTCATGATCATTATGAATAGAATATCAATGGTCCATATTCATCTGGGATTTGGTAAAAAAATTCTAAGCATTGGAGTTTTCCAAAATAATTCACCAATGGTCGATGGTTGGATCGGCGAGATTCACGAAGAGTTTTAGTTTACCAACAGAAAACGTTGATGGTAGATGATCGAGGGTTGGTGAAATCAGAAAAGTGTTTAAATCGACCAAGAGAAATCATCGATCGCTAGTGGTCGATGGTCAGGGATCGACAGAACTGGAGAAGTGTCTATTTCATCCAAGAGAAGTTGTTGATCACCGGTGAAGGAAAGAGGATGATGATGTGTCTTGTTGTATCAACATCCATGTGTCATGCCACATCAACATCCACGTGTCATACCATGTCATCCAGAGTGCCATTTCATCATCGATGTTCCATGCCATGTCAACATCTACATGTCATGCCACATCAATGAAGAGATAGTTGATGGATGATGATCCAGTTGGTTGAATCGACAAAGAATTTCATTCATCTCGAATAAATTGTTGATAGTCGATGGTCGATGGTCGGGTTGGCCAGTTTAGAGATGTCTTGCAAGTTGGCTTCCAAAGAAAGGGGTCAATGGCCAACGATCAGGTCGTCAATTTTAGTAGTGTTGCATGCATCTAAAGGAAAACGTCAATCGTTGATTGTCTATGGTGCTCAAATCAATGGATTAGATTTCACTCGATTTCGAGATCAATGGTGCAGATTAAAAGAATATTGTAATAGTAAAAATAGTCAATTTTCTATGATTTGTTTTGTATTTTGAATGTCTTCAACTTACAAGGGAATTTTGAGGCCCTAAACAGTGTTTTGAGAGTTCAAATTTTAAAATTCATAAGTTTCATATGTAGCACATGAAGTTTCCACAATTTAAATAAAATAACTCGGAGAGATATTTCCAACGAGCTATCCCAAATGCAAAACAAAGATTGTATGAGAAAGTTACAGCTATAACAATAAAGGGTATAATTTTGGCACCAATTTACTTCTAGAGGGCACAATTCCTTGCTCATAAGTTTTTTGGGGGCACAGGAGCAATATATGGAAATCCTATGAACCATATAAGTAATCCATGGAGACATATTTGAAATCTGGGTACACAAAAATGTGCAGGAAGATAAAGAAGACACATGTAGCATACAAGGATAAAATGGGAAAACAATCAACTTTCTCATAACATAACTTTCATCTCAGAGATCGGATTTGGGATATTTATCCTTATTATCGATATTTATCCTTTATAATATGTAAATAAATCAATATCATGCCACTTATCTCCTTGTCATATAGAATATGGAAGTAAATTGATATAGATATATAACACTTGACTTCTTTCCTTAGTCTCTTGATTTCTCGATGCCATTGAATTATATACAATGGAAATCGATCAACACTAATCAATAACATAATTTATATCACTTGACTAAATAAAGTGATAAAAGGTGTGGGGTTTCGGAGATTCATAACCTCTGGCACCGAAATCATTCATAAGGGACATATCTCTCTAAAAAGGATATGAGGGTGGACATATTCTCTCGCTTGATTCAAGATCGAGAGAATGAATTGTTTGTCTTTCTGATGAACCGACATACTTGAACCCTAAAGAAACTATACTGACCGACTGAAGAGACAGTCGCACATGCACTCACTTAACGATAAGTTTTCACATAATGCAATTCCCTTTGGCCTCAAGAACACTACAACATTGTTTTCAAGGATTTGTGTTGAGGCATTCCAATATTACATCCATAAGTTTCTTGAAGTATATCTATATGATTGGACTGTGTATAGTTTGTGAAAATATCATGTTGCTTTATTAAGACTGATGTTTGAACAGTGTGGGAAAATGAAAATTTCACTGAATATTCAAAAATGTCTCTTTTATGCTCCATTTGGGGTACTGCTTGGGCATATTGTATGTCGGGAAGGCTTATTAGTGGATCCTGCTAAGTTTGTCATCATTGTGAATTTTACACCCCTAGAGACTGTCCCAATTGTGTGTTTAAAATAATAGTCACTATAAATGTCTTGAGGAGGAGATGACATATATCCACCTAGAATTTTGAATTGGGCACTAAAATTTTCTCAGAAAGTAATAAAGCAATTCTGCAGTAATAAAAATAAAATAAAGAAATGAGTAGAAAAATTTCATCTTGTGAATTTTGTAAGTTCTCACTCATAACTCATAATGAGGCATGAGTACAAGCATTGGAGATATGTGTAACACCCTGTTTCCCCCAACTTGTAAATATAACTGGACTGGCCAAGAACTATGGCAAACTCATAAATATGAATATGTGATGTAAATGGACCTTGAGGAAGAGGTCAATGAATGTGAATAACATTCTGAATTTATTACAGGACTGCTGATGAGGGGATGTACAGAAAAAGAGACCATGATGGCGGTGGAAGGCACCTAAAAAGGTGGCGTTAAATTCCACCGAGAATTTAATACTGTATTTGGACTCCACTGGCCCGGAGAACCAAAAGTGGCTCGCTGGCCCTGAAAATTAATGGCTCGCAGAATGGTAGGCAGATGGCTTGATGAGGGATGGGATGGTGAACCGCCCATCCGTAGATCCATCAGGCCTGATCAGTGCGAAGGAAATCGCGCCACACGCAACCTCGCGAGAGGATAAGGCGTATGGCAGAGGCGATTGAGAGGGCAGACGCGAGGGGAACTCTGGCACCACGCAAAGTGAGTGATAGCAGAGAGGAAGGATTGAAACCTTCGCTCCTGGTCACTGGCAGACAGAGAGACGCAGTCTCAAAGCATCGTGGTCTCAGCTCGGGGGTGGCTAGTGGTAAATCCGTTGGGAGTCGCTATGCCTACGGTTGGGTGGAAACGAGCAACCCTCTCAATAGTTGCACCCGTTTCTGAAGTTACTTCTGATAAGTGTTTTACATATTGTGTCTTGAAATTCATATACTGTTATATTTGTTCGCAGAACTGTGAAATTATGAATGATTATAGTATAAGAATGTTTGTGCAGCGCTTTGATAAGAATATATAGATATGTGCTTATGACAGAGGGAACCATGCATGACTTACGTTGATAAATGAATCTAAGTATGCCTAGGTTGAACCAAGTCAGATCTCCAGCCCATCCTCGGGAGTTTGTTTCCCTTTGTCTATCTCCAGGAATGCCCCGAAATAGATCTCGTCGTCGAGATTTTCCCTCCTTAGAAAGATTCACAAAGAACCCAGAAAAGGGACTTGAATGGGCAAGTCTTAATAACCCTATACGAGGAGGAATGACCCTCTTAAGGTTCTGAGGTAGTAGCGTAGGGATGAGTAACCAATCGAAGGATGGGATCCTATCAGAAGACCCATGGTCATTCACGACCATCAGATTGACGGAAGTAGTAAGAGCATTATGCCTCTTGTTTCTTTTCCACCCATCTTCGTGAATAGCGAGGAAATCGGGATCGTAGTTTCCCCAAGGTCCATGAGAACATTTGGACCATTGATCTTTCCACATCCACAAAGTAGTGGAAGAGTGCGCGAGGTGGAGCAAGTCTGAGTCGTCAGATATTGAGCAGACACACGTCAGTCGTTGGATTGGGAGAAGATGCCTGGAGCTTAAGTCTCTGGAGTGTGCACATAAGAACAGATATGGGCTGTCAGATCTGGGAAAATTACCCAACATTCGTCAGATTGAACAGAAGTGGTTCTAGGTTTAGCCATCGGGATATCGGCACTCGGGAAATCGGGATCCTAGAGGTCGTAAGAACTGAGACATCACAAGTCTCGAGATCCCGATAAGAATCTGGACCGTCCATTGGCAGAGGACACGTGATGGAGATCAAGCGCCATCGACATTCGGTGCATCGGGGAAGTCCCAGGTGGAAACCCCGACATAATCCGAGCCATCTATCCAGAGGGACAGGTGTCAAAAATATGATGAGAGTCGGGGAATCGGAGTTTCCGAGAACAAATAAATATTGTCATACGAAATCACGATCCACGATTTACCGACAAGATCAGAACCGTCCGTTGGGTGTAACATGTGTCAACAGATCCCGAAGAGTCGGAGTTCGAGGCATTGGATTTTCCGGAGGTAAGAAACTCTCACACATTGGAATCGCGATCCGCGATATCCCGAAGGGAGAGCCGTGTGGGCCATAGCGGGAGATAGTGGAGGACAGGTGTTACCATATCGGGGTTCAGGACTTGGAGAGTTCTGTGAACTAGTGCAACGGGAATCGCGATATCCCGATACACGATTTCCCGATTTGTCACCGGAGTGTGGGTCATAGTGGGGGACACGTGTCGTGCGCATTTCCCTATCGGCATATCGGGAGTCGGGGATCCATGAGGTAAGTTGAAATCGACTGTGAAAACCCTGAAATCTCGATGGGGAGTTATACGGCTGTAGTCATATGGTAAGTGGTCACATGGACCATAGGATAGCCAAGAGGACTAGCCAGTGTAAAGGCGGGTCAGGAGTCGGAGGATCAAGAGTCCAGGAGATTTGCGCATCGTGACACTGAAAGGCGTGAAACCCCGACAGGATTGAAGGCTATGGTCTTGTGAAGGTTGTGGTCACATTGACCAGGGCTTAGCCTAGAGAGCCAATATGCTATCATCATATCGAGGATTCCGAGGAAAAAAGGTTTATGTATTCCAACGTTGTGATATTCGAAACCCCGATGGACGGAGGAGATTCTTTCGGAGGATCTCCAGGTCTGTAATGACCGTTAGATGTGGGAACAAGACGTTAACTTAAACCAGGACATGGTTATGCTTTAGGATAAGCGGTGAGCAGATCTGGACAGCCTGAATCCACCCATCCAGATCTACGGCTGAGGATGCATTCCGGAGCCCCCTTGCCATTCTACCTTTAATGGGGGGGGGGGCTCGGAATTGGACATGCAACTCTCGAATGGTCGAGATTTACTCACCGTGATCAACGGCTTCCCAGTGGATCCCGGACCCCCCTTTCCATTCTACCTTTAATGAGGGGGGGGGGGTCCGGAATAGTGTGACGTATGAAGTGGGACCCCTCCTGTCATGGCGTCCACCATGTCACATTCTTCTCTCGCCATCTGAATTACCCCAAAACGCACGACAGGGCTTGTTTCCCATTGGCGGATTCTCTACCCCTGTTGAGGTTTGTTCCTATTGGCCATTCACTGACCCCGTAGGGATTCATCCCTATTGGTCGCTCGCTAGCCCTGACGGGGATTCGGCGGTTGCAGAATAGAATGTTTGGGTCTTGTTGTAGAGCCAAAGCGCGAAATATAAAGGACGTTGCGTTCAAATGGAACGGTGAATATAACCCTCGATTGCGTGGGAACGGAGAAGGAGGGAAGGAGCCAGCTTACGCTGGGCCTCCATGGTTATTTAGGGGTTCGAATCCGACAAAGGATCGGAAAATTTTGATTTAGTTAGTGGGTGTGTTACAATATGTTTCATAGAGGAATGTTTCTAAGGAATTATATTTTGACTTAGTACATTGTGTCATTTTTAAATTGAGATGAAGAATAACATGCATTCTACGTAATGAAATGTTTTATAGTATGCATGTGCTAACAATAATTATTACATCCACATTTCTTGTTGAATTAGAGGTACAGGAAAATAACTTTGGTTCTTATATGAGGACTAGATTTATGGAAAATTTCCAGAGATCTTACATCCATGAGGAGGGGGTCAGAGGTCTGTATATCAACATGGGAAATGTTGAGACAATATATAATGGAAGAAGAGGCAAGCATGAGCCTGTAACTATGATAATTCTTCATAGAGAAGTGTAGAGATATAGGGAAGATAATGAAATTATTATGAAATATCAAGAAGATATACTCCAGAGTCTGAATATGTTGCATAGGCAAGTTAACAAAGACTTTGGAACCAAGCAAGCAATTAATTCTAGACAAGTGACATCATCTAGATCCAAAAGAAGAAGGGGTGATCATGGGAATGATAGATAGTCAATAAGCATGAGGAGGTTTCATAATTCTCCAAGGAAAACCACTAGAACAACTCTTGCAAGTTCAGGGCTAGGGAGAATCCCAAGTGTGTCTCCTATCAGAAAGCAGAGAAGAAGGCCTAAGGCAGACATCTTGCAAGGTGAACTTAGGAAAATAAATCCACCAAATTTAAATGGTGAGCATGGGAAAGGAGAAGAGGTTGAGGCTTGGTTGTTGGAAATGAAGAAATATTTCTAGCTGCATGATTACCCCTCAAGGGTAGAATCTAGAATCACAACCTACCACTTGCAAGGAAAGTAAAACATGTGGTGGAATCCACTTAACCAAGACAAGCACCTTGATGAAAAGAAGGTCTCATGGAGGCAATTCAAAGGATATTTCCAAGAGAAATATTTGTCTAGGAATTACTATGAAAGAAATATGAAAGAGTTAGTTGAACTCAAGTTGGGAAGAATGTCAATGGATGAATATGAGAAGAAAATAATTGAATTGTTGAAGTATGTGCAATTCATAAAGGATGAAAAAGTCAGAATCCAAAGGTTTATGAGTGGGTTACCTTCTTTCTATAGTGACAACATACAATATGATAACCCCGAGACTTTTGAGGAAGCTAGAAGGAGAGAAAATTATGTCTACGAGTAGAGAGGAGGAAGGCCAATTTTACAAAAAGATTGGAAAGACAAGATGAAGGGTAAAAAGGATTGAAGGAAGAAAGGTTTTAAGCCACTCTTTTTCAAGAAAAACTCTCAAACAGATCAGCAAGGATGATCAACCCAAAATGAGCACAATACTGCATATTTATTTGGGAAAATGCCAAGGGAACAACCTATACAATGTTGGGGATGTGAGGGAAATCACTTATATAGGTACTTCCCTCAAAAAAGAGAAAGAACTAGGATTGTACACAAAATTTAGAAGTTTTAGATAGTTGAAGACATGGGAGGAAACATGTTAAGAATTTATGCATCCTTGGACAACAAGCAAGCAGAATATCAATCCCCTATGGTTAAAGTGGAAGGTAAGATTGATAACCACCCCATAGCAATTTTAATTGATTACAGAGTTAGCCACAGTTATATAAACTCTAACATTGCTAGAATATTTCACTTACAAAGGAGCAAGCATAAGAAATATTGCTTAGTTTAGTTAGCCACATGGGCTAAGAGGAAAATCAATGAGCTATTTAAAGATTGTCTAATAGACATGAATGGACTTAGCACAAGGGAAGATGTGAAGATCACACCATTGGGTTCATATGATTGTCTAATTGGAATGGATTGGTTGGAAAAACAACATCTCATCCTAGATTGTTACAACAAGACAATTATGTGTCTTAATGAAAAAGGGAAGAAAGGCAAGGTTCAAGGCATTCCAAGAGTTGTAGTTGTTAGAGAAATTTCAACTATGCAATTGAAAAAGAGTTTCAGGAAGGAATGTCATATTTTTGCAACCCATATGGAAGAGGGAGTCGAAGATAAAGTGGAAATCATTAAAAACCATCTGGTCTTGATGGATTTTGAGGATTTTTTGGATAAAATCCAATATTTCCACCAAAGAGATACATTGATTTGGTGCCAAGAGTTTCCCTAGTGTCCAAGACACCTTACAAAATGGGCACACCAAAATTGAAGGAGTTGCATATGAAACTTGAATAATTATTAAGGAAGGAATATATATCAACAAGATACATTCAAGACAATATATGGGCATTATGAATTCATAATAGTGCCATTTGGGCTATCAAATGCACCAATAGTTTTCATGTGTCTAATGAATGGAGTGTTCAGGGAATACCTGGGCAAGTTTGTAATCATTTTCCTGTATGATATACTCATATACTCAAATACAGAAGAGGAACATTAAAAAAAATTAATAATGGTGTTGTAATTTTTAAGAGAACACAAGTTGTATGCCAAGCTAAGTAAGTGCACCTTTTTATCAAAAGAAGATTCACTTCTTAGGGAATATTATTTCAATAGATGAGATAGCAGTTGGTCCCGAGAAGATAGAGGTCACTAGAGGATGTTCAGGGCCAAGAATTTTCATAAAGTTCAAATCATTCATGGGTTTTTCAGGGTATTACTGAATATTCATAAAAGGATTCTCAAAGATTGCAAACTCAATCACTTATTTGCAAAAGACGAGAGTGAAATTTGAATGGACTACTAAGTGTGAAGAGAGATTTCAGCAACTGAAAGACATATTTACCAGTGTGCCAATCTTAAAAATCACATATCGAGACAAATATTTTGTGGTGTGAATTGATGCATGCAAGGAAGGGCTTCATGTATTCCTCACACAAAAATGTCATGTTGTATAATATGAGTCTCAAAAATTAAAACAGCATGAAAGGAATTATGCTACCCATGATCTATCATTAGCAACCATTATTCATGCATTAAAAATGTGGAGACATTACCTCATGGGGAGGAAATTTGAGCTAAGAATGGACCACTTTGGTCTGAAACATTTGTTTGGTCAGCCAACATTAAATGCCAAGAAACCTAGATGGTTGGAATTCCTTAGTGATTATGACTTTGAAATTAAGCACATCAAAGGAAAAGAAAATCAAGTGGCTAATGCACTCACTGGGAGAGAACATGAGATGCATATTGCATCCATCATCATGTACAGGATCGATATGAAAGACAAAATTATTGTAGCATCAAATTCATATTAGCATTATTTAGAAATAAACTAAACATTACAATAAAGCAATTTACAACAAAAATTTAAAGACTTCGAGCTAAACAAAGATGAAATTATCATGTACAAAGGCAAAGCATATTTGTCGAATTCCAATGAGCTGAAAAATGCATTGATGAGGGAAATGCATAATGTGTCATATGTTGGGCACCCAAGATATCATAAAACAATTGCAGTTGTAAGAAGCCAATACTTTTGGCCAGGAATGAAGAAAGAAGTGACTAATTATAGAAATAGATTTCTAGAGTGTCAGAAGGTGAATACAAAACATAGACATCCAATTGGGTTATTGTATCCATTACCGATTCCATAATGGAAGTGGGAAGCAGTTACAATTTATTTTTTTATAAATCTTCCCAAAATAGTGAAGCACCATTCCATCATAGTGGTGGTGGATAAATTAAATAAGGCCGCACATTTTATTCAATGAAGAGTACACACAAGGGAGAAAATATGGCAGAAATCTACATGAAGAAAGTTGTCAGACTACATGGAGTGCGTAAGGAAATTGTTTATGACAGAGATCCAAAATTCACTTCCAATTTTTGGAAGGGTTTATTCAAAGGTTTTGGGACAAATCTAAATTTCATTACATCGTATCACCCAAAGTTAGATGGGAAAAAAAGAGGACTAATAGAATAATTGAAGACATGCTCGGAATGTATGTGATAGACTAGCCATCAAAGTGGGGGGATTATCTTCATTTATTTGAATTTTCTTACAATAATGGGTATCAAGCCTCATTGAAAATGAGCTCATTTGAAACATTGTATGGAAGGAAGTGTAACACACTAGTGAGTTGGGATAATATAGAAGGCAGAGTGGTTATTGAGCCTAACTTGTTGAAGGAAATGGAAGAGAAAATGACAAATATCAAGTAGAATTTAAAGTTTTCCCTGTATAGGTAGAAAAGTTATGCAAACAAGAAAAGAGTTTTCAGATAATTTAAAGTGGGTGAACATGTTTTTTTAAAAGTAAAGGAAAAAATAAGTTTGCTAAGATTAGGAAATTTCCCAAAGTTGATAGCACGATATTGTGGAAATTTTGAGATCTTAGAAAAGATAGGGCCAATTGCATACATGCTATCATTTCTTTCATCCATGAGACTACATAATGTATTCCATGTGTCATTGTTAAATAAATATGTGCCTTACCCTAACCACATAATTGATTGGATTGTGATCGAGGTGGAACACGAAGGGGATTTTCGAGTAGAACCAATATGCATCATAAACCTAAAATTATAAGTGCTCATGAAAAACTCCTTAGAGATGGTAAAGGTTCAATGGACCTACTATGGTCTTGAAGATACTACATGGGAGCATGAAGAAAACATGTAGCAGGAATACCCACATTTTTTTAATAATTTTGAAGAAAACATCTTAGAGTCCTAGACAACCTAAATTGCGGTCCCTGAAAAAAGAATGGTATAACCCGGTGAACTGAGAACAGTGAAGGGGGTACATTCCTGGGGTTAGTAGGTTGGGAGGAACGATATATTTTGGTTGGGAGTGTTGTTGGAGTTGTAAAATTGCCTAATTTTTATTTCTTAGTATTACGATGTAAATTTGTGCATGTATATCGACATAGTGTGCACTGAGGACAGAGCGCAATTATAGGGGAGGGGAAATGTAACATCCCTGCTACAATATCCAGTTTAATTAATGCTATATATATATATATATATATATATATATATATATATATATATATATATATATATATATATATATATATATATATATATATATATATATATATATAT
>ML787718.1:252053-270211 GCA_009831015.1 Picea engelmannii
ATGGTTATGACCAAGTGATGTATATGCAAATTGTATTTCTAAATTTTAAATAAATAAAATGTGATGCCAGTTGTTGGGGGGCATGGAAAAATATGGGGGTTGATTAATCCACAAGAGAGGTGAGGGTCTAAGAGAATGTATAAGATGGGTCCAAGGGGGAATTACCCATGTCTATTAATTCAACCCACTTCCTAATATCACTATTGGTATATGAACCTTCTAATTTCTGATTGAGTGTCCCCAAAGCCAATCATTAAATACATGTAAGAGAGTGGATGTGAGAAGTCACATCCCATAGTTATTGGAATCATAGGGGATGAGTATAATCATTTTGGGGAAGAGTGTAATTCAAGAAAGTACACCAAATAGAGGAAATTTGTATGGAGAGTTACAACAATTTTAGACTGCCATGTTTTGCATGAAGAACAAGTAGAGAACAAGGAAGAAGATCTTTCGAGCTAGAGAAACCATGGAGGGTGAATTTGTATGGGGAGTTACAAAAATTTTAGACTACCATGTTTTGCATGAACAACAAATAGAGAACAAGGGAGACGATATTTTGAGCTTGAGAAACCATGGAGGGTGAATTATGGATAATATTTGGAGAACAAGACTGAAGAGTCAGGTTTTCAGGATTGAAGAGTGAACTATTGTGTGATTTTCACTGTAACAACAAATTATTCTTATTGTTTTCCTAGTAGTTTTGCTAGCAGTGAGCTCCCTTGAGTTTCTCAGTAGCGACATTCATGGTTAACTATGCCATAGAGACCCTGATAAATGAATGGGATTCATAATGGAATGATATAAGTGAAGGGATATGTTGGCCTTTTACCAAGTTTTGAAGTTACTTGGTCATATTTGACCATTTTGGGACTTTGACAGCCTGTCAAAGATGGAGCGCCAGACAAAGCAGAGATCAAGGGATCTCATCCCACTTTTGGGTCTCTTTTTGGGTTTTGGAACAATGTAATGGGAAAGGGATGTTGGCTTGTGGGTTTACCCATGTTTAGGCCCACTTTTGTAATGTATAAATAAACATCTAGGCATATAGTAGAGAAGGGTTGTATCTATGTGATGTAAGCTAAGTGTTAATAGTCTATGTAAGTGCTCTATGCATGACTGTAGAAGGTTTACAAAGCTAAGTGCAAGTTGTTGTAGAAGTTATAGAATGCTTTGTGTTGTATGCTCAAGGAAGAAGGATCTAGCGAGCTGCAAAGATCTTTTGTCCCATGCGAGGAAGGGTTTTTTGTGGATTTGTGCCTGTAACCGATCGGAGACGCTAATAAAGAAGAAGAGTTGGTGGACGTAGCCCCGGGGAAGGGGCTGAACCACGTAAATCTATGTGTTATGTTTTGTTCTTTGACTTGGTGTGTTGTCCCTGCTTTTGCAAAGTGCTTTGATATATTTAGATAGATATACTCATGCTTGGTGCTTCTTAGATATCTGTGAATGCTAGATCTAACATGTACAAAGATGCTTAGTGTTGATTTATAGGATCTAATCTATTTTGATGTTGCTAAGTGCTAAATTACCTTAGATCTAAGTAAACATTGTGATGCTTTGTGCTATCTGTGAAGTATAATAAGGGTTGAATTTTGATGAATAATCTATGCTAAGTGTTCTGTAAGCATTATAATCAAAAATATGTGTCCTAGCTAAGTTTGCAGACACCTGAGTCTTGCAACCACCCCTGCCTCTACCTCAGGTGAGACTTCATCTACTTCGCAGGTGTTGCTGAAAGGGCTGGTAGTTAGGGTTTTTTTGGTGCGTTGAAACCTGGGTCTACCCCTGTGCCAACAAATGGTTCTGTTGTCGAGACCTGAAACTATGATTGCTGGGAATTGAGGAAGAGGAAGCTTTGTGTAAAGATTCATATTGAAGTTGCAGAAGCTCTGTGTAAGGATATGTGCCCTAGTGCGCAATATTCCACTTGATCTAAAAAGATTTGTGTCAAAGAAAGAAGGCCAGATCTGAAGAAAAGAAGCGAGATCTGAACTCTTTATGCTCTAAGAAAGGTAAAAGTGGAAGTTTCTAAAGAAAAGAGGTCAGATCTATAGAAAAGAGGTAAGATATGAAAGCTCTGTGCTATGATAAAGGTAAGAATAGTCAAAAGTTTTTAGATCTGGAAGCTTTGTGCTCTTCAAAAGTAAAATAAGTGAAATTTTTTATTTCTAGAGTATGGATCTAGGTATGTTTGATAGATTCTATCCTAGCTTGAAAACTAGGGCTCTGATAGATGAAATAAATCTTGATATGAATAGATCTGATAAGTACAGTGATAGATATGTTATACCTATGCATAGAAAGAATGTTTGGACTAGCAAATGGATGTAGGATCCTAGAAAGATTTTTTTGCAGGCTAGTTACCATGATCCTAGTGTGTGGTACAGAAGAGGTTGGGGATCATTTAAAAGGAAGAGAGGATTAACCCTATGTTACAATTGTAGAAGACCGGGACATATTGCTAAGGAATGCCTTGGTGGAAGATCTAGTTGCCTATGTTGCAAAGATTTGGACCATGAAGTATTGGATTGCCCTAGAATGATTTCTAAGCTTGAAAGAATGAATCTGAATGAAGAAAACCCTAAGGCAGCTCCAGAAATGGTCAAACCCCAAAAAGAATTTGAGAAGGTATTACTATAGATGAAAGACACCTTGAACGACCACCGAAATTTTAGGTTATCGGAGATCTTTCAAGAAAAAGAATGCATCGAAGTAAGAATAGGGGACTTCGACATTGATTGTGTTCTTGATGAAGAAACACCAGTGAACATTATGCCAGAGAGAACTTGGGAAGCTATAGGAAGGCCTGCTATGATCCCTTCATTAAGAGGAATAGGGCTATTCAGAGGAAAACTGGTGAACCTATGTGGAAGGCTCACTCAAATATCTATGAATGCTAATGGAACTTCGACAGAGGAAGATTTTGAGATTATCAAGTTTATTAAGGATAGCACCCCATTTACTATGTTACTTGGAAAACCTTGGATTGAGAGAGATCAAGCCAGAAAGAAGGAAGAAGAAAAGGTTTTAGAACAGTAGAGACAAGAGTTAACAGATTTCATGACCAAAAGGATCGTGCAGTTGATTGAAGAATAGGAGAACAAATCGAAGCTATTTGACACCCGGAGCCCATATGTCAAAGTTGCAAGAGCACTAGAGGACTCACAGAAGATTGCAGTATATGTCTCAAATATAGAAGAAGTATTACCCCTGAGTCTTAGGAGAGAATCTCAACAGCATGAAGTGACTATGTCCAAGGAAAATAAGAATCATAATGGGAAGAGAATCATCGAGACAAAGCTCACTGGAAAGAAGGCTAGGAAGCTAAGTAAAAAGAGATATAAGAGAGACAGGCTACAAAATATTCCAAAGGGAACGTCGCAAAACAGAAAACTTGCAGAAATTGAACTTCGCCGAGATATCAGACCAGCGACATAGGCCACTTCATCGAGGTGAAGCAATATAGTCGTTGGAAGTCGATATAACCGTTCGATTGCCACTCCTAACGGGTCGAAAAGCATTTATGGTTTTCCACTAGACCATCAGACTGCGCCATAACGGACAGAACATGAGTTAATGACGCCTCATACCCGTTGCAAGCAGACTGTTGCTAAGTTTCTTACTTAGTCCATTGCACCACGCACCAAGAATACTTTTTTCTAACTAAGAACTTGAGCCCACAGCCTGAGATTATTTTGCACTATGATCATTGCCTTGTTCCCGTATCCTCCATTGCAGTCTCTGAATTCAGTTCACACCCGATCTAATTGACCCCGAGCTTGTATGTCAGATGAGCTCAGCGCCACAGAGAAAGTACTTGAAGAAGTTTTGATTGACTTAATGACTGAGAGAGTCATGTCAGAAAGAAGGATGTTTGTAGGTGTGCAAGCATCATCAACAAGAGGATTCCAAGCTTCTTGCTCAACTTCTCGCGGAGCAAGAACTTCTAGAACCACGATAGAGACAAGAACAAAGCACATAGATGACATTGTGAACGCCAAGCTTATTCCACGCATTATGTTGGCTTACCTACCACATCTCAGCGGTGCCATCAACCGTGACAGTGTCCCTTGAGACTTCGAGTATACTTTGATCACTGCGTACCTTCCGAAGGGGTGCGCGCAGTTCGTGCCGACCAAGATAAGCTCACAGCATTGAAGTTCAGTGACTTCAACCTTGGCGACCGGAAGGCTTACAACATGCTCTCCCTGTACAAGTATCTAACCAGGACTAAAGGTAAGAATTCAAAGATCATCTCGTAGTCATGGACCCAAAACCTCGCGTAGTTCACGCTTCTCAACGTGATGAAGATTTCGCACTTTGGACGACATCAGGAGGTGAATCCATGTGTAATGTTACTACTATCGTGCTATCAAAGAGGATACCTATGGCTGAACCGACGCATCATTGTGGATCTAACCTTGATCAATTGGATCACAGGGCTTAGTATGCAAGGCCCTGACCCACAGGAGTTATACCCTAGAAAGACCTCAGACCAAGCATTAGCGCAAAGAATTAAATAAACTTATGGCAATGTCGAGATGGGCATGTGAAGCTACAAGGTAGCCTCTATCCAGAGTGGCGCAGTGGGCCTTGCCTGTTAGTTGATTACAGGCAAGCTAGTTTGTAAGAATAGACCAACTCAAGTGACTGAATTCGTGGTCGACCTCGTAGGGAAGTGCGCAGAGGGACTACAGATAAACTGGGCATAGTACCTTTTCAATCAACTAGAGCTTGATTGCAGAGAAGCGCAAGACCAAGCGTATGAGTTCCACTTTAGTTGGATTCTCATACTGATCGCTTTCATTTCCTGGGAGCTACCAAAAGGAGCCACTTTCCCGGATATCGAACCCTTCGAACCACTGGCCTCAAAGTTCTGTACGCTTTGGTATTCCAGTGACATGAACAAGTAGTGGCAATCCAATGTCGTCTTCCACTCCTATTACAACCAGTTGAAGACCACAATCCAGTCTACACCGCGCATCACCCTGAACACACTTCACAAGTTTAGACCCTTAATGAAATTCAGCGTGGACCACCACTTCACCTATATTACAATGCGCGTTGATGAGCATAAACAATAGCTCCAGTCATATTACAAGTTGACAGAAGATGACTTGAAGGAGATTACCAAGGAATGGTCGGTGAACCTCCGTGTTCCAGCGAACCCCACAGATATGTTTGATGTGGATAGTCCTGAAACTATGCCTGACACACCTAGACCAAGCAAGACAAAGAAAGATGACGAAGTACATGATGTCCATATCACATCGGTGAATACCACTTCAATCTCACCTGAGCAGGGAGATGATGGTGGAGAGCTAGGTGGCACAAAAGTCGAGCAAAACAAAGGGGAAGTTACTCCACCTAAAGAGGAGGAGGATCCATCCAAGAAAAGGAAGGTTACCCCACCAAAGCCTTCATCCCGAAAGAAAGATAAAGCCACCAGGACTACATTTAAGATTACCCTCACCCCAGGAGACTTCGACTTCTTAGTTGTTGCGTTGAATGACGCTTCACTAGAGATCACAAAAAAGCAAGAAGCGAAGCAGCAGGAGTTATTCAGCCGAATCAAGGGTGAACTTCAAGAGGTGCAGCAGGAACTACAATCCAGTCGCGCAGTTTCTATTGCGCCCTCGACAAGTGGAACAGAAGAACTAGGAGATGAGCCAACCCAATTGCACCAGATCACTGATAAAGTTGAAGCTCGCCTTCGACGAGCTCAGGAAGAGACAACACAAGCCACCCAAGATTTGGTGTAGGCACATGAATATCTGCTAGAACAACGTGGTAACGCAGCATGAGAAAAACTAGCTCTTCAACCAAAGTGGGAGGAAGAGAAAGCAGTGCTACAACAAGACAAGGAACTGTTGCTCGTAGAGCAACTTGAAGTATAGGAATGGGTTCACAGAGCACTTCGTTCTGTGACAGTCATCGAATTCTAGACAAAAGAATGGGTTCCACAGCAGGTGACACAACTGGAAGGAGTGATCCAGTAGCTTCAGCAGTGCATTGCAGACCTGAAAATTTGCACGGTGCCCGAGACTTCCCAAGAAATAAGAGATCTAAGAGAGGCAACTTCCCACAACGCAGTTGACCGATTAAAATCCTTTGCCTTGGAATACAAGCAACTGAGCTCCATAAGCACTCAGACATATGAAAACCTCATGGAAAACCCATAGTTACAGGCATTAGAGTCGCAACTCCAACACGCAAAGCAACATGAAGACATGTTACAAGCGCAGTTGAAGGCCTTGTCACCATTCGAGAGAATGAAAAGGTTTCCAGAGCATCGCACGGCCCAGCAGCAGGTACACACGCTTCAGAGTAAATTAATGGAAGTCTCTCAACGACTTCAACCAGTGAAAGAAAAGGCATGCCAATTGTTCACCAAAGTTGAAAACCAAGGAGTAGAACTTGAACATGTTGTGAGTACAATAGAACAACGCCTAGAGGGACCAGTCAGTGATGAACTCATCCAGGAGTTCACTGAATAAGAGGTCGTCGCACTGTAGCAGGTCGAAGGAGCTCAAGCTAAGATCGAGGCATTTGAAGCAGAATTACTCATACCAGAGTGACTCGGGACGAGTCAAAGGTGAGTGTTGGGGGCCTGTTGGCCCTTGACCAAGTTTTGAAGTTACTTGGTCATATTTGACTGTTTTGGGACTTCGACAACCTATCGAAGATGGAGCTCTAAATGAAGTAGAGATCAAGGGATCTCGGCCCACTTTCGGGTCCCTTTTTGGGTTTTGGGACAATGTAATAGGAAAGGGATGTTGGCCCGTGGGTTTATCCACGTTTAGGTCCACTTTTGTAATGTATAAATAAACATCTATGCATGTAGTAGAGAAGGGTTGTATCTATGTGATGTAAGATAAGTGTTAATCGTCTATGTAAGTGCTTTGTGCATGACTATAGAAGGTTTACAGAGCTAAGTGCAAGTTATTGTAGAAGTTATAGAAGGCTTTGTGTTGTAAGCATAAGGAAGAAGGATCTAGAGAGCTGCGCAGATCTTCTGTCCCATGCGAGGAAGGGTTTTTGGTGGCTTTGTGCCTGTAACCGATCGGAGATGCTAATAAAGAAGAAGAGTTGGTGGACGTAGCCCCAGGGAAGGGGGTGAACCACATAAATCTTTGTGTTATGCTTTGTGCTTTGACTTGGTGTGTTGTCCCTGCTTTTAAAAAGTGCTTTGATATATTTAGATAGATCTACTCATGCTTGGTGCTTCTTAGATATGTGTGAATGCTAGATTTGACATGTACAAAGATGCTTAGTGTTGATCTATAGGATCTGATCTGTTTTGATGTTGCTAAGTGCTAAAATACCTTAGATCTAAGTAAACGTTGTGATGCTCTATTCTATCTGCGAAGTATAATAAGGGTTGAATATTGATGAATAATCGATGGTAAGTGTTCTGTAAGCAATATAATCACAGATTTTTGTCCCAGCTAAGGTTGCAGACACCTGAGTCTTGCAACCACCCCTGCCTCTACCTCGAGTGAGACTTCATCAGCTTCGCAGGTGTTTCCGAAAGGGCCGGTAGTTAGGGTTTTATTGGTGCATTATTGTAGCGTTGAACCCTGGGTCTGCCCCTGTGCCAATAGGGTACATTCCCTAGATTGGGCGAGTCGAGAGGAAAATAGATAGTGAAAAATCGAGATAGTTGTAGGAGAATACCAATGGATTGTGGGATTTTTTGAGTTGTGAGTGGATAGTGAGAGACCACCCTCTTTTGTGGATTTCTAGCCCCAACTTAGGGGTGACTTGTTGTTGATATTTGGAACAATAATTCCATGGTTAGGTGGAGCGTATGTCCCAAGTATTTGGTTTCACACCCATTTTTAAAAGATAAGTGTTTTATCTTGTTTTTGTGTTGTAATGTGATTTTAATTGTTGTGTTAACTATGTGTTTGAGAAATATTTATATGTTGTTGCATTTGATTTCATTATTTGTATTTTATGTTTATTTTAGAATGTTGTATATACATCTAGTTTATGGTATCATCAAATGGTTTAAATTGTATGTTTTCTTGTAGATGGTAAGCTACATGATTAGTTAGCAGAAAATTTTAATTTTTATGAGTATTTTTGCATGTAATGGACCTCAATTGGACTAGGGAATGTTACACCATATCCTACATAACTATATCCTACACTCCTTTGACACAAATATTTTTAGCTCGAAATGTTTTGGCTCACATGGATACTTGTTCAGGATATTGCGAAAGGTGTTGAAAAATGGATTTATTATGGGATAGTCAAACCTTGCAATAAACAGATTTTGAAAGTGCCATCTAGAGATGCTTGAAAATGGGTTTTCCTTTAAAGGATCCCCGCTACCAAGTGCCACATTTATCAAAGAATCTTTGATCATTTTATTTCATTATGAGACGATGAGTCATTTCCCCACATCCAGAAGTCCATACATGCCTCATGTATTCACATTCCAAAAAGATATGTTGCATTGATTCCTCTGCCTTTTTGCATAGAAAATGCCAAGAAGGTCCATGGATCCCTCTCCTACAAATATTTTCTTCTATGATATTTTTTCCAAGTGTCAGTTTCCAACAAAACATGTTTATCTTAAGGATCCCATCCACATGCCATATTTTTTCCATAGAGGAACCTTTGACAAAGAAATTGCACTAATCAACTGGTGATGTTATCTTTTCTTGATTGTATAATTGGAAACTCCCCATCCTCTGTGGTGTACTAGTGTTGATCATTATGGAGCACAACCTCTCAAACAATATTCAAGTAAACTAATGATATAGCAGAGGCAAGATGGTGGATGAACAAGATTCCAACTAGACCAAGTTCTAGAGGGTGTCTAAGAGAGATGTTGATAAAGTGATTTTATTTTGATGCATCAACCATTTAGTTATAGAGGTAGAAGATCCAAGTTTGAGGATAAAGGAGGTTGTCCCATTATACTATATGTCCAAAGATTTATATTATTTCCATTTCCAGGTATCCAGGTCAATTTAGATAGCAAGATAGGTTGAGAAGCTTTGAGAATTTTCCAAATTGGGGATCCTTCCTATGAATCCAAGGGAAGATTTGGGCTTCTTTTCCTTGTCCCTTCCAAATATTTTTTGTGCTAAATAGTTTCCCACCATTCATACTTTCCATTGTTGAACCTCTAGAGAAGTTTAGCATCTAAAGGAAAATTCATCAAATTGGGGTCCTTGATTCCCAGTCCTCTATCGGATTTTGGTGTTCGAATGGTTTTCCAGTTTACCAAGTGAAATTACTTTGAATTGGTATTTCCCCCTTGCCACATAAACTTTCAAAGTTATTGTGCAATCTAGGATGATATCCCTTTTGGGGTGAAAATATTTGAGAACTAATATATTGGAAAGGTAGAGAGGACTGATTTAATCAAAATTAACCATCCTATAGGGTTTAACCACTGACCTCCCCACTGATTGAATTTTTTTTATTTTTTTTACTTATTATTGGTTCCCACTATTATGAAGAGGAAGACTGAAGGATAATGGGCATACCCAAGTAGATGAAGTCCTTCCAATCATACTTATAAGGAAAAGAGATGATCTTGGAAATCATTCTTATGACTAGCTTGTTGGTGATCCAAGCGTAAAATTGAAATGGATTGTAGTTGATTAGAACCCCTAAGAGATTCAAAAAAATGTCCAAACCCCGCTTGAATTCAATTTTCATTATGGTGGAGGTTATGCCTAAGAGAATGGTGTCATCCATGTACTAATAATGGTTGATGTATTTATCTCCTCTTACAACCTTGATGCTTGGAATATTACCAGAGCTTTTTTCAAATTCCATCTTCCTGCTTAAATTTCCTACCATAATTATATAAAGAAGAGGGGAGAGAGGGAATCCTTGTTGAATCCCTAAACTTGATAAGATGAAAGATGTGGGTCTTCCATTAACTAGGGGACAAATTCTTGGGTTGTTGATGCAAGCTAAAACCCATTGAAAAAGGGATGAATAAAATATAAATTTGGTTAGCACATTACAAATAAATGAATGACTTACTTGATTGAAAGTGTTAGCCATGTCTATTTAAATGTTGATTCCTTTTTCCTTATGGGATTTTCTCAAGTGGATTGCTTCTTGCAGTAGTATAATTTTTTCTGCTATCTTCCTTTGTGCCATAAATCCACCTTGGATTTTAGAAATGATTTTGGGAAGGACAAGCTTTAACTTATTTGCAATGATTTTTTCTAGAATCTTGTAGGAGGTGTTACAAAGAGAGATGGGTTGGAAGCGAGAAAAAATGGATGGATTATATTCTTTAGGGACTAGAGCAAGAAAGGTGGAGTTGATTGCTCCCCCCATTCTGTAGGATTTATGGACATACCTGAACATCCTTAGAAGGTCATATTTGATAAGATGCCAACAAGAATGATAGAAATGAATGGTGAATCCATTAGGTCCTGGAGCTTTGTTTGGATCAAGGCTCTAGATAGCTTTATGTAATTCTTCCTCCTTTATGGCTTGGATGAGACTCTCATTTTCAATCTGATTGATGGAGTTTGGGATGTTTTCCCACATCTCTGTTAAATCCACAGGACTTGCTTCATTACCTACAATGTATAGACCATCATATTGAGTTTCTACCACAGCCTTGATATCCGCAAAGGAATGCAATGTTTCCTTATTATTATTTTTATTTATTTCACGTTATTTCTCAACACCAGAGCCTTTTCTTGTTTGTGAAAGAAAAAAGTATTTATGTCACCAATTTCCAACCATAAACTTCTAGATTTTAAACGCCATGTGGTCTGCTCATCCCATATAGATTTTTGGAAGGATTTGAAATACTCTTTCTCTTCCACAAGTATCCTTGGGGTTACTTGTTCAACTTCTATCTTGACTTGCACCTCATCCAATTTTTGTTTGGTCTTGTGTACTTATTTGTTTTGGGAAGGGATTTTTTTCTTGGCCTGCTCCTTAAGATAAATTTTGGTTGACTGAATTTTTTTTTCCCAAATGAAGGTATGTGATACCTCAATCCAAGTATTCCATGCCTCAAAAATAATCTCCATGAATGAGTTTTATTGAAGCCATGGAAGATTAAATCTAAAAGGAATGGGACCAAATTCTAGTGAGTCCTTAATTTCCAAAGTGATAGATCTATGATCAAATATTGACCATGGAAGAATTTTTGAATATATCAGTTTTGAAGCATCCAGATAATAGGTTTGAATAAAAAAATATGTCTAGTTTAGATGCAATATGTCTTATCTTGATTATTTTGTTTGTCCACATGTAGGTTCCTTTTCTTGGTCTAATATCTAGTAAGTCCCCAAGAGATATAAATTCCTCTAACCTTTCACTAAAGGGATCTCACACAATACTACCCCCTTGATTTTTATTCTATTGTAATTTAGTATTGAATTCAAAGACCACAATAATATTTTTACATTCATCATTTTCACTCGGGGTTACTAAAGAGTCCCAACATTCATTATTTTCTCCATAATTAATTTGCATGTATACATTAACAATGTTATACAGCTCCCTTGTTTAACTGTTATAAATCTGATGAGGATCCAATGTTGAGTGTTATAACCAAAGAATAGTTTAAGAAGTTCAATGTGCCATAATGAGTAGATGCCTCCTGATGCACCCCTAGAATTAACTGCTAGAAAATCACTAGCTTTCCAATGCATTTTCCCTACTACAAGGGCATCATTTTCCCTTAGTTTTGTTTCTTAGAGTAGAAGAATCATAGGTTTTTCCATTCTAATTAGGTCCCTTATTGATTCCATTTTATCTTTACTACCTAGTCCCCTACAATTCCAGGAAACAATCTTCATCATCATTTATTGATAGATTTGTGAGATCCTCCACTTGGAGGATGTGGGCCATTATGATTCTTTGTGGGATTTGCACCCATTTTGTAATTTTCCAAAATGTGTTTCTTACTTGAATATTTTTCTTGTTCAAGATCATTTTTCCCACCTTTCCTTGGAGGGTTTTCATCCTCTCTCTTTTTTTTCTCCTTCAATTTCTTCCTCAATTTCTTCATCAAATTTGATGTCTGAAGGAATCAATGGGTTGTTTTGATGAGGAGTAGCTCCATAAGAGTATGTAGAACATGTTGGAGAATGTCCATTTTTTTCCTCTTGATTAGACGACATCGGTTTTGGGTTTGCTTGATATTTTGGGTCAATAATCCCCTTGGAAATGGGAAGTCATAAGGAATTCCTTCATGGGATGAGGGTGAAGCGACTTGTTTAGGATTAGTTTCTTCTTGAGATAATATATCATACCTGTTACTACTAGGTATTGGCTCATTTTCATGGTTCTCATGAGAAGGATTGTGATTATTTCGTGATGGATTTTATCCTATTTTCATTTGTCCTGGTTGTTCTGGTCCACAAGGGTTTGAGGGGGATGCTCCTGAGGTTCCTGAATATGTTTACACAAAGGGGGCCATCTACCTATTGATGTTCTTTCTCCTCCTGATAGCTATCCATTGTTCTTAAACAATCAAGGGTTTTGTTTCTACAATATATTTTTTAGGGAAATTGTTTGCAAAATGATAGTGAGGACATTTGAAAGGTAATTTCTCGTAGTCCACCTAGTGGAGATATTTCTAGTTTTCAAAAGTTAAGAGGACATATTCAAGAAGACCTTTTTCCAAATCTACATCTTCATAGAGATGTGCACATACAAGCATTTGGTATTTTGGAGCTACACAATCGATGTACTTCCCTAATGCATTTCCAATGGACCTAAGAATGGATTTTTTCCAGCAATGCAGAGGAATATGAGGAAGTCGAACCCAGACTAGGACGACTGATGGTAAGTCATTTTCTAGATTTTTTTCATGCATCCATTGGTTCAAATACATACCTATTGTTCCATAGAAGTAAGGTCCACTACGAAAAATGAGACCTTAATCCTCCTTAGTTTTGAATAGGAAAGCATAAAGCCCTCATCCACAAAACAATTAGGTCATTTTTTCTTTGATGATCAGCTCCCATCTCTTCTATATCCATATTTCCATTAATCTAGGTGATGTCCATAGCCTAGTAAATTTCCATTTCAGGACTCTGTTGGATAGATTCTCACATCCATCTGATAGGGGAGAGGAGGGGGCAGAACTTTAGGGGTGGATTCAAATTTCTTGACAAAACAAGTCAGTGCTTATTTGATGGTGTTGCCTATATTTTCTACTAGGAGCCTGAAAGCTTCGATATCAGAGACAAAGGGGAGCTCTCACTCCCCTCAATAGCCTATGTCATAGGTGTAGTCAATTTTGCAGCTTGAAAACTAGGGGTTTTGGAAAGCTCTTGCATGGGTAGCTTTTAACACTATTAAAAAATTTATTTTATTTCATAGGTAGGAATTTCAATTAATAAGTAAACTAATTTTAATATCAATATTTTTTTTTCAAATCCCGCTAACATGATTAGTTTCGAAGGGTTTTGTCCTGTATGGAAACCTAAGTTTCAAACTTGTTGTAGTCGAGGGGAGACACTTTAAAAAATCCAACCATGTTAAGGGTTGGTGTGGCCCAGGCCGAGTGTGATCTGAGGGTGATTTTGACAACTTAGATGCCCTTGGATCACGATTTTTTATCCATGGGCTAGTCCCATAAATAACAGACACTCTAGCAAACAAAAAATATCAAATATATATATATGAAATTTTAAAAATGATATTTGTGTTGATGAGACTAAGTTTAAAATAAATATTATTTTTTTAAATATCATATATCTATATCTATTTCTTTGATTTAAAAAAAAATCAAGTTTAGAAAATACCTTTTAGAATTATTTCTTTAATTATATAAATATATATATTTTTTAAATAATTATTTTATATTAATTGAAAGAATTCATTCATGGTAATATATAAATTTCAATATGTTATCATTTTTAGGTAATAAAATAAAATAAGTTAGATGTGAGTATATTTTTTTTTCAATGGAAATTCATTTTTAACTCAAATTTATCAAATATTGAGAAGAATCAAATCCATAAATACACAAATCTTCTTCAAGTTTTTCTTTCAAAAGAAAAATTGAAGTTTATCCCTCTTGAAACTTGAAAGATCCATATTAAAATTGATTTACTCTTACTTTTTACTTAAACACTACATTAAAAATAACTTTTTGTTATCTAACTTTATTAATATTTAATTTGAAGTTGCATAATAACAATGAGTAACATGATGTTGAAAGTATTTCTGGATAAGAACTATGTACATGGTTTTGAAACGTCCAATAAGAACTATGTACATGGTTTTGAAACGTCCAACTTTTTGAGTGGACATTCCATTCATCAGAGAACAAAAGCTCAATTGTTGGAAAAAGAGTGTTGAAGTATGTATTAAATCTAAGTGTGAAAACTTGCATTTTCAGAATGAGTAACATTTTCCTTAGTTAATATGTCAACTTCCAATAACAAATATTTTAAATATTGATACATTTATTTACTTTATATGTGTGTTCCCTTTTTAGTTAAAACTTTATTAAAATATTTTATTGAAATTTTATTATTATTTTAAATATTATTTATCAATTTCAAATTAAACATTGTGATGATGATGATTAACATCCACCTAGACCAAATTTGGTCTATTGGACTTTCAGAAGGTAAGGGACTACTTTCTTTAAAAATTTATTTATGTGCTTGAAAAGAATTAAGAGAAGCATTCCAAAATCACATAGTTTTGGTCAATTAGAAGGTTAGGAAGGTAGGTAGTGTGATAGATCTTTTGAAATTGAGATCGAATTTGGGCATATTCTAGAGACTCTAAGAGAGAAAAAATCATCTTCAACTTCTTAGACACTAAGATGACAAATTATTTCATCCCGTGACATTTTGGGAATTATCCAACACTCGGTTTCACTGTGGAACTCATGAGAATGTGTTCTTATCTTAGCAATGTTGATTTTCTTCTTTACACTAGTCAAAACAAAGAGACACTTTTGGTCTTCTAGATTAGGGTTAACCAGATCCTTATAATGTCTTATTTTTCTTTTGCTAGGTCTTTGTTGTACCACGATTTCTCTTTACATTTAGAAGTAATAATATTTTTAATATTATGCTTATTATGTAGAATGATCTCTTCCTTTCCCCAATGGGTTAGCTAATATTGGGCATCTTTATGCCATCCCTACTTGGGCCGAAGGTGATTTTGGCTAGAGTTTGAAGCAATTTTGGCAATTCTCTTGTCTTCCATTTTATTTAACTTGTTATTATACATTAGGTACATTATCATAGCGATGCTCTCAATGGGGGAAAGGCTCACTTATGTGAGAAGGATAGGATATGGTGTATTGCCTTTAATTTTTAGATTATAAGTTATAAAATTCGTTTGTATTTTCTCTATATTTGTCCATGATTCTCTAGAGATATTGCATCCCCAAACTTCACATCCATTTAAAATAATAGGAAGAAAAAGAGTCTTAAAGAGGATTTTTTTCTTATCTCATATCCAAAGTTCCGCTAACTTACAATTGTTTTCAAGCCCATAATAAGCTTTCCACCCTCCATTTATTCTTTTGTCAACGCTATAGTTCCAATTGAGCTTATGATGAATATACATTTCAAGATATTTGTATGAAGGAACTTCCTCCCAATTGTTATTGTCATATACAAAAGTATCATGGGTGATATTTTTGGATTTAATTATCATAACTTTTGTTTTGTCGGTATTAAAAATCATACTTGTATTGGAGCATAAATATTTGAGGATTCTTAGTTTCTTTCCAAGGTCATAAGGACTCATTGCCATAAGAATGATATCATCGACATAAATAAGAAGAATGATGACTATACCAACGAGAATTGGGTTGACACAACCTATTTTTTCCAAATTGTAATCTTCTAACTTGCCAATTTACATGCCAAAAAGGGTTGGGGACAAGGGACAATGTTTCTTAACTCCAGTATTACAGTTAATTTGTTTTGACCATCGCTCATTTTTCTTAAACTTTGAAATAACATTCTCATAGAACCTTTCCACAACAACCCTCAACTTGAAAGGAATGTTTAACTCATCCAACCTATTCCAAAGGTATTTTCTAGGCACTGTGTTAAAATATTTTTCAAAGTCAACGAAATAACCAAGGAGATTGGTTTTATTATTGCGACACTCATGTGCAATGATCCCAAGTGTAACAAGATGGTCTACAATTGAATGATAGCTCTTAAATACGACTTATCCTTTAGCTCTTTTTCTATGGCTTTCTATCCATATGCTAATTTCTTATTTTCTAAAATAATCACATACATCTTGGCTAAAATGGGGCTAATCATAATGTTCCTATATTTAGAGGGATTATTTTTATGCCCACTTTTAAAAATAGATACAATGAGGCTTTGTGTCTACAGTTTAGGGAAGCCCTGCTTGACTACTAAACTGAAGAGATTGTGTATGTGAAAGATGAGGATAGGCCCTCTAAGTTTAAGATTTCATCTTGGTAGTCTTCGATGTCCTTAGCTTTCCCATTTATGAGTCGCTTAACACCAAACTATATGTCTTCTATATAAAAAACTTCATGCTCTATAGGAACATTTGGAATGGTGCCCATGGCATTAGGGGATTCATAAAGATTTTTAAGGTAGGAATTTCATTCCTTCAAGGGAAATGTATTATTTTCTTTAGACTTACAAGTTAGAGTTTTCCTCCAAAACTTCTTAGGATCAAACTTTGGTAGGTGCAAAAGATGCTCTTTCTTCATATTAATATAAACATATTTGATTTTGTCCTTATAAGAAAGGATATTTAATTCACTATTTAAATCTTTAAAAAAAAAATATTAGCTTTACTTTTGTCAAAAAAGTAGGTGCCTTTGACTATTTTATACATGGCAAAGTTTAGAGTTAAAGTTAAAGATCTAAGTCCAGTTCATAATCATTTAAGATATTAAAATTTACTATTTTATTGTAAATAAAAATATAGTATATCACATCAACCATAATACTATTATCCAATCAATAAATACAAGTCATCTAGTTAGATTTCAACCACTTCATTATATTTTCTTTATATTAAACACTACAAAACTTTTGAACATACAAAATAATTTTAAAAACAAATTTATTTTATATACTAATCAATTAATTATATGTACTCGCGTGACATGACCATACGTATGCCCCTTCCGCAGGCACGGGTAAGTCGGGGGGATTTGAACTTGGAACCATACCTGCCCCTTCCGCAGGCACGGGTAAGTCGGGGGGATTTGAACTTGGAACCATACCTTCCGTAGGCACGGGTAAGTCGGGGGGATTTGAACTTGGAACCTCATCGTACATAACACGCTATATCACGGCACTTGCCAATTGAGCTGCCCCCGGGGCTCTAATCAATTATATTTTCAAAACCTATAAATATAATAATAAATCATAGTCGTTATAAAGCACTTAAATATACTCCTTGAATCTGTTTCATGCATTGCAATATTATTGTTTTTATATATTTACCAAGACAAAAAGCAACTTTAAGATCTCTTTAAAATTGCTTAAGGACATTTTTTTTATCATTGTAACTTAGTTAAATTAGAGAATAAAATTAAAAACAAAATAATTATATATATTATCCTCTACCGGAAGAGAATAATGTGTACAACCGTGTTGTAAAGCCATTAGTATGCAGTAGACAACATTCATATTATATATATATATATATATATAATCAAAAGAATAACACGGAAAAGGAAGGTTACAAAGTAGAAATGATTTTGAGGAAAAATAAATATTTTTTATTAATTTTTTTATAAGTTTGAAATCATAAAGTGTTCCACTTTTACACTTTCAAATCATTTACCTACGCCTAGTTTGCACATTATTATTCTTTAGATCATCTCAGTCTGCCAATTCTATTTACTTATATACTAAAAGTGGACGGCAGGTCGATTGTTATGTGGCCCAATCACGTCTACCGGCAAACCCACCACCCACGTTTTTAATTTATTTGTCACGTGCTTAACACACTGCACTTTATTTCCAATTATATTAATCAACACTATTTTATTTTGGTTATCTTTCATAGCCTAGAGATTCTAGGCGAGCGGTGCGTGATGTGGGGCATTCTCATCATGCCGCAGTGGAAAAATTAGTAAGGATTCACCGGCCACGGACTGTGCCTCGTGGCATTGTTCAACAATCCCCTGAACATTCATTCCACTATTGACGCATACTACTTAGCTA
>ML787718.1:284323-297600 GCA_009831015.1 Picea engelmannii
ATATTGTCGGCATATTCATGAAGGAGATATTCAGACTACATGGTATGCTTAAAGAGATCGTGTTTGACAGAGACAAAAAATTTACTTCCAACTTTTGGAAATCCTTGATGGCTGGTCTAAAGACCAAATTACTATTTAGCACCGCTTATCATCCTCAAACTGATGGATAGACGGAAAGAGTGAACCAAATATTGGAAGAAATGCTAAGAATGCATGTAATGCATCACCCCAAGAAGTGGGAAGATTTCTTTCCACTGGCGGAATTCGCCTACAACAATGGCTACCAAGAATCCCTGAAGATGAGCCCTTTCGAAGTCCTCTATGGTAGACCGTGCAATACTCCAGTCAGTTGGAGTAATCCCGTGAATAGAGTTACTATTGGACCTGACATGTTGAAACAAAATGGAACAACAAGTGACTCAGATAAAACAAAATCTAAAGGTCGCTCAGAACAGACAGAAAAGTTACGCCGACCGAAAGAGAACTCCAAGAGAATTCAAGACAAGAGACCACGTATATCTCAGAGTTAGGCCCAGGAAGAGTTCCTTGAGGATGGGAGCTTGTGCCAAGTTGGCACCTCGGCATTGTGGACCCTTTGAAGTTCTAGATAGAGTGGGACCGATAGCCTATAGGTTAGCACTTCCTCCCACAATAAAAGCACATAATGTTTTCCATGCTTCATTATTGAAGAGATATGTACATGATTCTAATCATATAATTGACTGGTTTGTGATCCAGGTGGAACCGGAGGGAGAATTCCTGTCATAACCTCAATGCATACTGGATAGAAAGGAAACCCCACTCAGGAACTGAACCATTGCACAGGTCAAGGTGCAGTGGAAACATTTTGGCCTAGATGAGGCTACATGGGAAATGGAAGATGCCATGAAACATGCATACCCGATTTTGTTTACTTCTATACATGCACGTCATATTGATAGATAGAACATCGAGGACGATGTTACTTTAAGGGGGAGGGAATTGTAACACCCTGTTTCCCCCAGTCTATAAAAATAACTATATTGGCCAAGAACTATGGCAAACTCAAAGATGTGAATGTTTGACTTCAAGAACCTTTGTATAAAAGGTCGATAAATGTAAATTATGTTATGAATATGTGTTGCATGATTGTTGGGAGGGGGATGTGCTAAAAGAGACCACGATGGCTAATGAGAGGTGGTGGAAAGGACCTGGAATGGTTGCATTAACTTCCACCGAGCCAACACCGTACTGGTTTATACTTGCTCACAAACCAAAGCATCTCTCTGATCCTGGAATGGATTTCTCGTCGGATTGGTAGGTGGGGAGGCTCCTCAAGAGTTAATGAGGGGATGGGGGTGAACCTCCCATTTGTTACATCCCTCAGACCTGACCATGGATGGCGAAATTCGCGCCACATGCAACCTTGTAGACAAAAATTGGCAAGAGAGGAAATGTGGTAAGGGAGAGAGTAGTGCGTGCGACGGGGATCGCGAAAGAGACTAGAGAAACCCTGGAAATGCAGGGAGTTCTGAATACCGGGAGAAGGAGAGTAACCTTCATCCTGGATTATTTTCCTGCATCCGGAGAAAGAGAGTAACCTTCATCCTTGATTTCTGTTGAGCTGGAAGTAGGAGACTGAACCTCAAAGTATCGTGGTCTAGCTCGGGGGTGGCTAGTGGTAAATTTGTTTGGAGTCACTGAGCCTACGGTTGGGTGGAAACAAGCACCCCTCTTAGTAGTTGCATCATGCCTGGTAGATCTGATAAGTGTTTTGTACCTTGTATTTTGAACTGAATATCATGAATACATGCTTATGTTTATATGCCCATAATAATTTTCTGTGTAGAATGATTTCCTGGTGTGTTAGACTGGAAATAATGGATGCATGTGTATGCTTACATGCCATAGTCGGTTTCTGTACAAAGGATTAAGGTTGGGGCATGAATTCGCTCCACTGAGAATCGTCTTGTTTGCTTAACTCTCGCAATGTTCCGGGAAGGCTCCTTAAGAGTACTCTTCCCCGGGGATTACTCCATAAACCTTGGAACCGTGCTGACCCTTTACCCAGAGACTTGACTAAGATTCGAGACGATTGCCCAAGAACCGTTTGAAGGTTCATGCGATCCGGGTCTGGAAACCTTATGCAAGGAAGGATAGCTCTCTAAGGTCTCGGAGTTGTGGGATTTTGAAGCCCCGAGAAGTTGAATTTCGTGATTCAAGCTCAGAAGGGATAGCGAGCCCAATTATAGAAAGAGAGAATATCCTATCATTTGGTAGATGAACAGTCGGAATCCTTTCGGGAATACCCCAGATCTATCGAGACTGATGGATCTAGAGAAGGAGCGCAAGCATTAACACCTTGACCCTTTCAGCCTTTGCATGTAGCGATGGGATCTTGGACCATAGATCCAAGGATCTGACGGAGCCCTATTGACCGTCGATCTTAGCCTTTGTATAAGCAGGAGAGTAGCATTTCGATGACTCGTGACTTGGAGTGGTCAAGAGTAGGGCTGCATGAACTCATGATTCGTGAGATCGCGACGTGATCATGACCGTTGGATCCAAGGCACAGGAGAACCGTTGGATTAGAACTTTCGTGGTTATCGCCTATTGGGGGTTTGGAACTTGAGAGAGTTTCTTTTCGATCGTATAAGTCGCGAAGTGTCAAGCGCCGAGGGCTCGTGCAAACACGTGACCCATCTGTAAGTGGGGACCACGTGGTTGATAGGTGGCGTAACAACAAGCACCTAGAGAAAGGTGGGAACGGGTGACAGGTGGTCGACACGTGTCACCTGGGAAAGAGTCAACCCACTGTTGACTTATCATGGCTCAGGGTTTCACAGGATGAAGAAGCTGCACCTTGATCACTAAGGCCGTGAAATGCTGAGAGTCGAGGTCTTGTGCGACGGGCTGCGACGACACAGCTCATGAGCAGAGTATAACGGGGTTGACAAGTGGCGTGTGCGCGTCTCTTTGGAAGAGTCCACGCAACATTGAACTCTCGTGTCTCGGGGATTCACGAAGGAGGAGCACGAGAGATCAACACCTCAACTAGTGAGGTTGTGAGTGGTGCTAGTGTTTTCCCTAACCTACGGTTACATGTAGCAGGCGCTAGTGAGGAGGGAGCCATACTCGTATAGTATCTCGGGTATCGGTGTTTGGAGAAAGGGGAGTCGAGAGTCTTGATTCTCGACTCACGAGGTGTGAAAGGCGCTTGCGCTAAGGCCAACTTGTGGTCATTTGGAGGAGGATAAGGAAAGAGAGGATCTGCGCTAGGCCCCATAGAAGTCTCGAGGATTCTGTTCCTCGAAGAAAAAGACGAAAAATCTAAGTTGTTGTAGTGGGTGTGTGAGATGAAGACTGTATGTCTCTAGATAGTAGATGTATACTACTGTGGTGGATGTGTTCCAYTGTTTGTGACTATACGTCACTGATCAAGTACCTGTGTGCTACTTGGTGTGGTAGTGTACCACTGGATTGTAGTTGTGTACTACTATGGATAGACACAGTTGTGTTCTATTGAATGATATTGCTCTGATTGCCTTTAATACTATCAGCAGTGTTAAAAATGATTATCAGCTAGATGGATGATTAATGAACAGAGATTTCCTAGACGGAAAAGGGTTCAAGACACATGTCTAGATTAGAAGAATGGCTCTTGTGTCACTCTTTGGTGTGAGTGACTTATCTAGCATCATGTCTAATTACTCAGATGGAGTATGGTTTCGAGAGATGATGTAGTTAATGACATTGATGGTGATGATGGTGCTCATGATCTAGTCATGAGATAGTCTATACAACTATGTTGATGCTACCGGGTGAATGGTATGTTTTTGTGCTCAAGACCATTACCTATAATACCTCCCTAGCTAGGACGGAGTGTTGATATTATGATAGCGGGAAGTATATTTTTCATCTTTAATAAGGGGATCAAAGATGAAAAATATATTTTTTATAATACCTATCTTCTTGAACTTTTAACTTATCAAAACTATAATATAATAATTTAAGAAAGCTTCTCTTTTTTAAAACACATAAATTAAATTTTAAATAAATCAAAATAATTCATTATATTTAATATATTTCTCTATTTATAAAAAGAGGGAGTTTAACAATTGCTTTTAAAAATTATTTATTTAATTTAATGAATAATTATTTATTTTAAAAAATGTATTTTATATTAATTGAGAGAATTGATTTGTGGTGATTTATAAACTTTAAATATTTTTATAATCTATATATAAATGTTGGTAAAAAAAATAACATAAAAATTTCAATATATTATAATTATTAAGCAATAAAATAAAATAAAGATCTATTTTAGTTTCTGATTTATATAGAGACGTACATCTTCATGGATACTTGTTTTTTACTAAACATTATATCAAAATATTATTTTGTTAATATTTGATTTGAAGTTCTATGGTAACAATAAATAACATTTTTCTTAGTTAAAAATGTGAACTTTCAAGTACAAATGTTTTAAATAGTAGTAAATTTATTTACTTTCAATAAGTACATCTTTATATATTTTTTTCAAAGTTAATATTGAATTTTTTTATTTCAAATTAATATTAAATTTATTATTTACTTTCAATAATTATATATCTATATTTGTTAAAAAAAGTTAACATTAAAAAGTTTTATTTCAAATAATTATATATCTATATTTGTTAAAAAAAATTGACATTAAAAATTTTTATTTCAAATTTATATTAAATTTGTTTTTTTTTGTGTGATTAACAGAATCAATAATTAATTAGACAAGTACTCCCTTCACAGAATTCCCCTCACACTACACACAAGATAAGTTGAGAGGTTTGAAAAGAATAACTTCGCATAACAAGGTATCTTCATCACCAATTATTTTACACCCCAAAAAATATTAAATTTATTATTATTTTAAATGTTATATCTTACTTTTAAATCTTCTTTATATTAAAAAAATACAATTTTTTTTAATATAATAAAATATTTAAAAAACAATTAATTATTTTATATAATAAATAATTATATTTTTAAACCCAATAAAAATATATTTATAAAACATCATTATAAAATTAAAAACAAAATGATTATATATAGAATAATATGTACAACCGCGCTTTAAAACAATTAAACTAGTATTGAGTAGACATTATGACAAAAGATTTAAAATTATTTGAAATTTTTACATTTGAAATTTTATTATGTTCAAAGGTATTTTTATAGTTTAATAATAAAAAATGTATAATTCTTTTAAAATTAATTGGGTTTGTATTAGTCTCATAATTTCTATTAGAAGTGATAATCTCCTCTATTATTATAATTTCTAGGTATGCTAATTATGTTTCATACTTATTATACAAAGTAAGTTGAGGTTTTAAACAGTTACTTCACATAAAGGAGTGTTTTAGTAGTATATTCTATTACCCATTATTTTACATATTAGCAACAACTACTTTATAAAAGTGGTTGATATAAGCCAATAGACATCATTAATTTTATCATTCTCTCAAATTTTTTATTTTTCGTAAACAGAACGGAATGCTACTCGACGAGATAAAGAATGCAAAGACAGATATATAATACAGTGGATATTGAAATGTTAACTAACCAAGTACTAATTTAACGATAATTTTTGTTTGAGCTCTCCGAATTTTTCATAACCATAGGTCAATCAAACATTTAGATTCAACATTCTGTTGTTTTATGTATGCAGGAATCTATGTTGTTCGCTAAGAACCAACTTTTAAGTAGTAAGGTATCTTTCTCTCTTTAAAATTTTCTGGCATACCTAAATAATCTGCATCTTCATAAAGATTTGATCTTTCTAAGTTACATACCTTTCGAATTAAAACATATTTATTTTAAGTGTATTGTTTTATATGGAATTTTGTTTTGTTTTAATTAATAATAATGTAAATTTAAAATTGTTTATGTTAACAATTTTTATATATAATTAGAACTTGATTAAACACTGTGAGGAGCGTTTCATACTGTAAATATAAGAGTTGTTGAACTAAGATATGTGACTCTAAAGGGCACTCTCTTAAGCTGAGTGCCATCGAAGCAAAAAGTATTCATGAATGCCTGATGTTATGGATTTAATTTTTTTTTACGCGCCAGTAGGCAAGTGTATTCACAACAACCCTCGGGCATAAATCTAAATCAGACAAGCGATGGCTGGTATAGTAAATCGAGGGCATAAAAATCCAACAGGTGGCGGCAGGCACAGTAACGAGAAGGAATAAAATTCAGTAGATAAATAATACGTGGCGGGCACTTCACGATCCATGAATACGCGGTAAGGAGGCGGTCATGAGATGGTGGCTGGTAATATGAAACGTTTGGTTGCATTGCATTAGGTTGATAAATGCATTAGGCTGCATTTAAACATAGCAATTACATATCCTTACAGTAATTTTTTAATGTGATTAGGTAAATGTTAAAAAGTAAACATGTTAATTGATGCCTTGATAAATGCAAAAAAGTTATGAACAATAAATCTGATCTATTGATTTTGGAGGATGACTAAGAATATGCGAGCATCTTCAATGCATAGCCATCAGATTAGGGTTTAAAGTTAAATAACGTTAAAAGATCATTAATTGTGCCCATTGTCAATAGGTGTACGCCTTTCGGCGTGTTCTATGTTTTGGTTTTTTAGCTTGCAATCCGACCACATAAATTTGCAAGAAATCACTATTTTTTGTGGTTTAAAATCCATTTTTAAATGTAGAAACAGATTCAACATGTTGAAAAACCACTAGTGCATAAGAATTACACAAAATTATTGTCTGAAAAAAGTCAAAACTTAAAACATTTAAACTACAATTTTTTTTTTTATATCAACTATCTCAGTAAAGGGCCAAGAATATGAAAGAGATCTGATATGATGTGTTGTAGGAGAGTAGCTAGATTTTTCGAGTGTTTTTTTTGTGTGAGAATTAATTTCAGGATCATTCGACCAGAACAAATACTATAGCAGATTCTGCCCTTTATCCTTGCCATGCATGAAACGATCCAGAGTAAATTGTTGTGCATCCTCGAAGACAAGGGGATCTCTCATTACTATGGATTACCATGGGTTGATACTCGGCCAGAAGTTCGCCTTTCTTTACCCGATAGTGTACATCATGTGACTTGAGAACATGTGGTAGCTTAGAATGAATGGTTGCGTGATAAAGCTCAGTTTATAAGATTTCAGAAGTAAATAACGATATTAATAAAAACTTTATCAAAGAGATCATAGTTCAAAAACTATTTTCTAAAATATATTTATTTGATTTTAGTATATGTAAGCATTAAGAGAGGGTGTTGGACTTAATGCTTACTTTAGTAGATTTGGATTGTTGTTTGTTGAGATATTCTCTCTACTATACCACCTAAATTAGGAAATAGTTAGATATGAATAACTCTATATAATAGAGTTATAGCTATGTTTAAATGTGTGCTTTTTTTTAATATAAGAGAATAGTTGTGTGTGTGTGAAGGCATGACTAGACTCCCAATCTCTAAATGCTTTAAGAGAAGCATTCCTAAATCACCATAGTTTAGCTCACTTAAAAGGTGAAGAAGATCAATATTGTGACAAATATTTTGAAATTCCGATTTAATGTGGGTGTACAAAGGACATTCTAAGAGAAATTGTTTTTCATCTTCAACTCTCTTAAACATGACAAACTCTAACACATGACATTTTAAGAATTGTACTATGCCTTGTTTTATTATGGAGCTCATGAGAGTTTGCTCTTATTTTAATAATGTTGATATGATGATGATCATCATTAACATTAGTGAATCTGAATTTGGTTTATTAGACCTTAAGAAGGTAAGAGATTACTTGGAATTATTTACAATTTTATTTATGTGCTTGAAAAACATTAAGAGCATTCCAAGATCATCATAGTTTAGTTGAGTTAGAAGGTTGGGAAGATGGGTAGTGTGACAAATATTTTGAAATTGAGATTTAATCTGAATATATGTTGGACATTCTAAGAAAAAGTGTTTTTCATCTTTAACCCTCTTAGTGTCACAAAGATGATAGACTCTTTCATCCTATCACAAAGATGATAGACTCTTTCATCCTAGGGCATTTTGGGAATTCTCCAATGCCCAGCTCTTGAGAATTTGTTCTTATTTTAGCAATGATGATTTTCTCCTTTACACTACTCAAAACAAAGAGATACTTTTGATATTCTAGATTATGGTTGATTATCTCCTTATAATATTTTAATTTTCCTTTGCCCTCTAGCTTTTTATTAGAGCATATTTTCTCCTTAAATTTTGATGTAATGATATTTTTAATATTATATTTATTCTACAATATGATATCTTCCTTTATATTTCAATGGTTTGGTCAAGATTGGACATCCTTATGCCATTCAAGATGGTTTTGACTAGAGTTTGAAGCAATTTCCTCTTGTCTTCCATGTTTTTTAACTTTTCATTACATTGTCTACCTAACCGTACTTTTATGAAATAAATAAGATAAGGTGTATTAAGTGAAGAAAAATCAAATCTATTGAAATAAAAACTTTTTTTTAATTGAAAAAACTTGAAAACAAGTTTACTTCAAAATTTTTTAATCATTTTCCAAAAATATGATAACTCCAAAATTAAAATAATCTCTTTCAAAAAAAATAAGTCACTCCAAAATTAAAATGAATTATGTAAATTAATAAAACTTTAAAAACAAATTAAATAAAAAAGAAGAAGAGGGGACTTCGATGAAAACTAAACCATGAACTACCATTGTCTTTATTACATTGTAAGACGTACACCTATTGACAATTGGCACAATTAATGATCTTTTAACCTTATTTAAAGATGCTGGCATATTCTTAGTCGTCTGCCAAAATCAATGGATCAGATTTATTGTTCATAACTTTCTTGCATTTATCAAGGCATCCGTTAACATGTTTACTTTTTAACATTTACCTAATCACATTAAAAAATTACTATAAGGATATGTAATTTCCACGTTCTCGACCACGAGTTAGCAGCTATGCTGCTAGTTATATTTTCAATAAATTAGAACTCATAAATTGTTCCATTTTTACATTTTCAAATCATTTAATTACGGCGACTTTGCACATTATCATCCATATTGTTCCTTAGATCATCTTACCAATTCTATTAACGTATATAATAGTAGTGGACGGCAGGTCGACTCTTAAGTGGGTCAATCATGTCCACCGGCACACCCACCACCCACGTTTTTAATTTATCTTTCTCACGTGCTTAACACACTAAACTTTATATCCAATCATATTAATCAGCATTATTTTATTTTTGTTATCTTTCATAGCCTAGACATTCTAGGCGAGCGGTGCGTGATGTGGGGCATTCTCATCATATCATGCCACGGTGGAAAAAAAAAAAGGTAAGAGTTCACCGGCCACGGACGGTGCCTCGTGGCATTATTCGGTGACAGATAACAATACCATGAACATCCCACTATTGACAAATACTACTTAGCATTACACTCTATGAACATTCCCCTCTAGACACATACTACTTATCGCTGTAAGTGAGTTTGAACATTATTTACTCATATTTATAGGGCCCTTTTTTTCTTCAGGCTGCTGTATTTGAATTTTTTGGGTGAGGTACCATGTTATATGATGATGGTGGACGGCCAGGTCGGTGGTTAGGTGGCCAATCATGTCGATAGACCCACTAAGGGCGTTTTAAGTATTCTTTTGATCAGTTTAAGATATTGTATTATTACGTTAAAGGCATATATCTATTGGAGATGGGCACAATTAATCACCTTTTAATCTAAAATTCTAATTTGATGGTTAACAATTAAAAACACTGGCATATTCTAATTCTAATAAATGCTTACGTTTACTTGTTTACTTTTTCCCATTTACTTAATATGATTAATAATTTACCCTAACGAGTGATTGCCAAGTTTACCTAATTACCCAAGATTAAAGGGTCATATTGTACTGTTTTATTTTGAGGATATATTTATGAATCTAAAGCGAAAGACTCTTGAATTCCACATTTGTTACATGTAAGTGTTTTATTTTGGAGATATATTTATAAATCTGAAGCAGCCGACTCTTGAATCTAAAATGACCCACTCTTAAATTCATCAACCAATCTTGAATCTGAAGCAGCCAACTCTTGAATATGAAGCGACCTATCGACGTTCATCAACCACAACTTATATGAAGCGACCTATCGGCGTTCATCAACCACAACTTAAGTGGTTTTGCTAGTAGTTACATAAATGTTAACCATCAATATTTTATTTGGCTTGTTATAGATTCCAGGCGAGTGGTGCGTGATGGAGAGCATTATAATTTATCATCATGCGATAATAAGAAATTGCAAGGTGTGAAATTCATACCGCGTCAACTGCCGTGCCTTGGACGGTGCCTCGTGTCACTATTCAATGACAGCGAGGTGTGTTGGCACCAAACTGCCTCTTGGACTTGCTAGCTGGGATGGATTGGTATATAAGAGGAAAACAGCCAGGCACTTTACCATAATCAATAACAACTGCGAAATTCAGTGTGCATCGTTTGATTTTAATTTCAATCTTTGCGGCTTTGTTTCAGAGTGCTAATTAGGGTTGCGCAGGATGGGGCGTGTGGAGATAGCATTTGGCAGCTTTCATGATGCGTTCAAGTTTGAAGCTTTCAGGACATATGTTGCCGAGTTTATCTCCACTCTGCTCTTCGTCTTTGCGGGTGTCGGATCTGTCATGGCTTACGGTTCGTTCTGTTCTCTAATGCGCTTTTTATCTTGCGCCCTTCTGGGAGAAATTCGAAAAGATTCTGATCATGTGTTTCTGTAAATATGATGCATGCAGATAAGCTGACCTCTGATGCATCTCTGAGCCCGGCGGGGCTGGTCGGGGTGGGACTGGCTCACGGCCTCGCGCTCTTTGTGGCTGTTTCCATCGCGGCTAACATTTCGGGTGGTCATGTCAACCCCGCGGTCACTTTTGGCCTCGCCCTAGGCGGCCACATCACGCTTCTCCGCGGCGTTTTCTACTGGATCGCTCAGCTCCTCGGCGCCATCGTTGCCTGCCTCCTCTTGAAGTTCACCACCGGCGGTTTGGTAAGCCASACGAAACATATTATGTGATCATAGGTTCTATACTAATTGTTGATAGTAGTAATGATATTGTTGGCGTTTCTTGGTTGCAATGCAGACCACACCGATTCACAGCGTGGCGTCGGGTATGAGCACCGGCGAGGGCGTGGTGATGGAGATCGTTATCACATTCGCGCTTGTCTACACCGTCTACGCCACCGCAGCCGACCCGAAGAAGGGCGACCTGGGCACCATCGCTCCCATTGCCATTGGCTTCATCGTGGGCGCCAACATCTTGGCCGCGGGCCCCTTTTCTGGCGGCTCCATGAACCCCGCCCGTTCCTTCGGCCCTGCTGTTGTGAGCGGAGACTTCACCGACAACTGGGTGTACTGGGTCGGCCCCCTCATCGGAGGCGGCCTTGCCGGTATCGTCTACGGAGGCATCTTCATTGGGGACGACTCGCACGTTCCCCTCCCCGTTTCCGATTTCTGAGATGTGAACAGAGCGGACAAAGACGAAGAAGTCTACTAAAATCAATGTCCAGACTTGATGATGAAGTTCGATCCGGGATATCCTGAATCAAGAGAGTTCAGAGTTCGGATTTAATTGTTTATTTTAATAATGTTAGTCCCGAACACAGTTCTTATTATTTTATTATTCAAATAATAAGAATATTTCCCAACCGAGACATAATGCATATTAATAAATTTGATATAATATAATGATGATTCTCATAAAAATAATAGATTTTTTTGTTTAACAATGCAAATCACGGATAGTACTGAAGACAAACCGGCAATCTAACTGAGTGGAGACATCGGGAGACATCTAGTGAATAAATTTGGTTTAATATGTATTTGTTTCTAAGTTTTGTGGATTACCTTAAAATATTAATAATCATTATTATATTTCATTTATAAAGATGGATGTAAATGTCATTATTGTTTCAATTTGGTTTATTAAGATTGGTGTATTAGGTTAAACTAGCACAACAACTATTTAGCTGTTGATAGCTGCTGGTTAACATCCAAAGGCTGATAAGATGAAATAAATCTTTAAAGAATATATTAAATTTTATTGTTCATTAACAAATAAACGGTTGCGCTTCATTTATCTGGTGTTAATATTTTAATTTCTGTTAATCACTTACATGGCAATCAATTAGCTGTCAAAGTAACTTTTAAATATGATTAGGTAAATGTAAAAAAGTAAACACATAAATTGATGTCTTTATAATAGTTAGGAAGTTAATGATTGAAATCACAGCTAGCTATTTATTTTGTGTGACTACTAAGAATATTCCAGCCATATTTAATCCTGTCCATGAAAAACTTATTAAACACTAAACCCCTATTAAATCTACCCATTGTCAATAGGTGTACGCCTTTTAACGTAAATATTAATTATCATTATATTTATTTTAAATATGAATGTAAATGTTATAATTATTTAAATTGCATCCTAACTTCTTCACTTTCATTTTAGTCTAATAAGATATTTGTTAACTTTAAGATATTTGTTAACTTTCATTCTAGTCATATTATTTTATTATTTTCAATAATTATTTTCAATGTTTATTGAAAAACAATGAAACACTCAACTAATTTACAAAACTTACTAATATAAATACAATTTATATTATATTGTTAAATCAAATTTATTAATTAAATATAAAATTAATCATTATTATATTTTATTTTATTTATAAATATGAATGTAAATTTTATTTATAAATACAAAGTTATTTAAAGTAATTTACCAAACTTATTAAATCAAATACATAATAAACTTATTAAATCAAATACATATTAAATCAAAGTAATTTACCAAACTTATTGATGATGATGATGATGATGATTAACGTCCACTAAGACCTAATTGGTCTATCTGACCTTAAGAGGGTAAGTGATTACTTGTGATTCTTTGGAATTTTGTTTCTCTGCTTGAAAAGCATTAAGAGAAGCTTTCCAAGATCACCATACTTTTGTTGAGTTAAGAGGTTAGGAAGGTTGGTACCAAACTTATTGATGATTATGATGATGATTAACGTCCCCTAAGACCTAATTGGTCTATCGTACCTTAAGAGGGTAAGTGATTACTTGTGATTCTTTAGAATTTTCTTTTTGTGCTCGAATAGCATTAAGATATGCTTTCCAAGATCACCATACTTTTGTTGAGTTAAGAGGTTAGGAAGGTTGGTAGTGTGATCAATATTTTGAAAATGAGATCTAATATGGGTATAGGCTGGACAATCTAA
>ML787718.1:320196-347102 GCA_009831015.1 Picea engelmannii
AGATAATTACATATTAAGCCATATTTATTAATTGCATAAAGATTAACAATCATTTTAATTCATTTATAAGGATGGTTCTATTAATTGCATAAAGATTAACAATCATTATAATTCATTTATAAGGATGGTTCTATTAATTGCATAAAGATTAACAATCCTTATAATTCATTTATAAGGATGGTTCTTTCGATTGTATATACTAAAGATAATTACATATTAAGCAAGATTTATTAATTGCATAAAAGATTAACAATCATTATATTTCATTTATAAGGATGGTTCTAAACGGCATTGTCGTTCATCCTAACTTCTTCACTTTCATTTTAGTTAGATTATTTTTTCTAGTTGGAGTGTTAAATATTACCGGTCACTAACATTGAACTTGAACTTCTGGAGAAAAATAACATTGGACTCCTCTCCGAAAGAGAAAATTAGGAGAAAGATCATTCTAATTCATAAATGAGCATTCTAATAAACTTGTCACTATTTACAAAATGTAGTGGACGGGATCAAAATGTATCACTATTTACAAATAAATAATTTATATCTTGCTTCATTCATTATCTCAATAGTGTAAATGCTCATTACGTATGTTGGTGGTATACTTTCCTAAACATCTCATCATTCATGTGGAAATATGGTGGCATCTCCTCCTCAACATAATTTCAATTGATATCGTCAAAGTGCTACGTTATATATATACGGGAGTTAGATTGGATTATTTTTTAATATTTTTAATTTTTAACTTAATTAGATTGGATTATTTTTTAATATTTTTAATCTTTAACTTAATTATTGTAATTAATAAAATAAACTAAATTAATTAAAATTATATATTTAAAAAAAAAAAAAAAACTTATATTCATTTTATATTTATATAAAAAATTATATAAAATGAATATACATATTTTGGTTCAACCTTTTTGTATTTTGATTCAACCTTTTTCCATCCCACAAAATTTTTTTTTATAAACATTTCCTACTCGTTAACAATATTTTATAAACATTTCCTACTTGTTAACTTGTACACCCCTTTTTCCATACCAGAAAAAAAATATTTTATAAACATTTCCTACTCGTTAACAATATTTTATAAACATTTCCTAAGTGTTAACTTGTACACCCTTGTACATTCCCTTCTTGTACACCCTTGTTAACTTGTACTCGTTAACAATATTTTATAAACATTTCCTAAGTGTTAACTTGTACACCCTTGTACATTCCCTTCTTGTACACCCTTGTTAACTTGTACATTCCCTTTTTATTCAAGAAATTCCTTTTTGAATCCAAGAAAAAATATCTTATAAACATTTCATACTTGCTAACCTGTACATTCCCTTTACATGAAAAGCTTCTTTTATGCATATTATGTTTTCCACATCTTAAAATTATTCATAAAATATTCACTCCATTCATTGTCTCTTCCCTTTACATCAAAAGCTTCTTATATACATACCATGCTTTTCGCATCTTAAAATTATTCATAAAATATTCATGCCATTAATTGTCTTTGATCAATAATTAAATCTATTGTCTCTGATCAAAGGAGGAAGGATTTCTCATCACATAAGTGACTCTCATAATATTCTTGAGAGATGAAGGAACCAAAGTCAAACTCCAAAGCTTCTTTTACAAACTATTTACAATTTAGTTGAGCTCCTTGTAGATATGAGTGGAAGAGTATCATTCAACCTTAGCCATGGTGGAGTGAATGGTGGAGTGAATATCAATTAGGAGGGGTTGTAGTTTCACCACTTGATTTTTTATTTTATTATTAGCCCGCTCAATTGGCACCTTGGAATCACCAAACACATGCACTTTTCTCAAATTTAGCATGTTAGAAAAAAAATAGAAGGGTCCACATTGCAAAATATTCTTCTTTCATATTTGTCCCTCTAGTTGGTGCATAATGCACTTTAAAATAATGATCCTTGGAAATAAAGAGAATGGCTCCAACACCGCATAGTAAAGGATGGCATTGGCTCACCCCATAAAAGAAAACCCAAGAGATTCCTTCTTTCAGTTTCCTTCTTTCAGTTCAAGCATGTCTGGGGCCCGCACTTTGACTCTTTTTTGCTTGTTTTTAAACTTGGAGGAAATTTTGAAAATAATCCCAACAACTACCTATGCATGAATAGCTTGTTCCTGAAAAATAGACATGTTTTTGGTCCACCAAATAAAATACATGAAGATTCTAGGAGCATAATCAAATTCCTTAGCTATATGTGCCTTCTTCCAGTCAAAAAATCACTCTTCTACATTGTTTCCTAGCGCCCAGAAATTAACTTGAAACAAAGCATAGATCGCTCTCTAGGATTGTTGTGTGAACTGACATTGCATGAATAGATGGGAGGTAGATTCCTCTGCTAAATTACAAAGTGCGCACCTACTAGGGCATGTCCAACCCTACTTCAACCCTGCATCCCACATAATGATCTTTTGATTAAAAGTAAGCCAAGTAAACAATATTACTTTTAAAGGGGTGTTCCATTTTTAGATATTCGCCCACCACCACGGATTTGGTTCCTGAAAATTAGCTTCTACTAATGAGAGATACCCCATCTTTACCGTATACTTTATGCTAATTGGGTTTTTCAACTAGCACAGGGTGTCATGATTTTGTTCCCTTATGAAAATGAAAGTGATTTTAGTAACATTACATAAGAGGCCCGTTCAACAGCTTTTTCCCCTTCTAGCCCTAGGTCACCCGAAGATTTCCACATAGTGCACCTAGCCTCATCCCTATCTTCCTTTTTTGCTTCCCAAATTGAGAAAAATCCTAAATTATGAAGGTCTGATATCAACCTGACACAGAATTTGAAAGCATTGGAAGCACCTTCCCATGGTTCTTCCCCAATTCAAAGGATTTTACTATTCCCTATATTCCTTGCAATTCAATCTCCAATGAGTGGAAAACCCTCCACCATCACTTTCCAGATAATTGAGCAATTTACCACTAGTTTAATAGGTTCGCAGAACCAATCCACTGTTAATATTCCATAAGTATTTTGATTCCATCACTTAACCCCAGAGCATAGAATTGTGGGTGAGCCTCCATAGGCTCTTGGTAGCAAGCACCTTATTGAACAAGAAGATATTTTTAACTCCCCATCCACCTAACATTTTTGACATTGCAATCTGAGACCATTTAACTAATGGGATGCCTGTCGCTTCCTTTTTTCCAGAACCATAAAAATTGGAAGCATATTTTCCTTATGTTGGAGAGAATTCTTTTGCGGATCTTAGTAATGGATGCCCAATATACCAAAATGTTTTTGAGTACCAAGTTAATAAGAACCAGAAGACCTCCTCTTGAGAGAAAATGGAATGCCCAATTCGAAACCCTTGATTGAATTTTCCCGGGAAGCCATAACTAGTTCTCCATCTTATAACCACATTGTTCGAGTTTGAATCCAAATTACTTGATACATTCATCAATTTTTTCCCTTTTAAATGGTAGACAAGAAACCAATTGACCCATAAGCTCATTCTCAAAGGAACATGTCAACAAATTTAAATTTTCCATATTAATTGCCATGCATGTAGTAGAGCAATAAAAATATAGGATAGAGTTCATCATTTTAAATTGTTGCACCTTACTTGCACCAAAGATCATTATTTCATCAACAAATAGCAGATGAGTTAGCAAAATCTCATGAGCAATTTTAACTCCTTTAAGAAGACCTGTCCTCTTTGCATTTTCAATAAGTTTGCTAAGACTCTCTTCCATGATAAGAAAAAGGAAAGGAGAGAGGGGGCATCCATGTCTTAGGCCTCTGGATGACATGAAGAAAGAGGACGGGGAACCATTTATCAAAACTACTGATGAATATGAGTCAATACAACTCATAATCCAATTAACATTATTTAAATTCATGCCCATTTGGACCAGAGAAATCTTCAGGAATGTCCAGTTGACTTTGTCATAGGCCATTGATAAATTTATTTTTAGGACAATGGCTGACACCTTTTTGGTCTTGAGGGAGTGAAGGGCCTCTTGGTCCAAATCAACATCATGAATTTGTCTTTTAAACATGAACCAAAATTGTTCCATAGAAACAAGGTTGCTCATAATTGGTTTAAGTGGATTGGCTATAATCTTAGAAATGAGCTTGTATATCATGTTACAAAAGGATATTGGTCTAAAATCCTCAAAATAGTTGTCTCCTTTTTTTTAGGAATCAATGATAAGAAAATATTATTGAAGGAGCCAAGGATTTTTCCAGACCTCTGCGATTATTAAACCACCATAAGTAAGTTATATTTTATTAAATCATAGAAACCAAGGAAGAACTCCATTGTAAGTCCATCTGGACCTGGAATCTTACTTTTTTGGAAAGCTTCAAGCATGGCCAATACTCCCCCCTCCAATTTTTTTTTCCTAAAGGGACTCATTCATCTCCTTTATGATTGATCTAGGGAAAAGTGTAACGTCCCCGGCCATCAACACCACTTCCGGGCAACGCTACTACGCGGAACATTCACACACACACACGCACACAACATGCATATTAATCAATTAAAACATGTAATCACAATAATAACAGAATTACTGCTAACATACAGAATTAATGGAATTAACAGTAATTCTTACATGCAATGGAATACATCATTTCAAAGACACAGACATGCATCAGATATAAATTAAGTACATAATTAATACTTATCTTTTAAACTGGTGTAATTCCACCAACTACGTGCAGACCTTCCACGAACCTTCCAGCCTTAGACCATGCTTCTCATCACGCTCAATAGTGGGTCACCCCCGAGATGGGACCAAGCTCCACCCAGGGCAAGGGAATCTTAGACTAGGCTGAGGTTACAGGAAAGTTGCACAGTACAACCGAAAGGATTCTCTCCAGGAGCCTTCTTGCGCCCAATACTCATGGACTCTCATTCCCCACATGCCTGTTCCACCCGGGAGTATACACCTTCACTGTCACATAGTCCATCAGCTGCTTCACCTCCCTCTCTGGGTCTCGGCAACAAGCCATATCAAGAATTATCAGAGCTCTGTAGCTGGTGCTGTACTCTCTCTGGGAGAAAACCACTTCCCAACAAACTCTCTCACCCAGAGAGAGTTGCTCACAGGCCTGACAACCTGCCTCTTCAACCACGGGCCTGACAACCCGCTTCTTCAGCACACTCTTCGACTAAGTTCCATCAAAATGAGGACAACAACAACGGTTCAACACTCGTTCACACAGGGATGATAGTAGCAACATCAGATGGTCATGGAACTGCAAGCGACAACAACCCACGCTAAAACACAGCACGACTAAGGCGATTACCCAGGTGTCGGGTTCCTCATAAGACATAGAACGGTTCACAGATTTCGGGTCTCAGGTGTGTGCGTGAATATTACAAAGGTCAAATTCAGAGGCCATGAGATTCACGAGAACACACCAGTCAACTTCACGGTTCTGGTTTTCAAGAATACATGAGGGTATACAGAGGGCACTCGTGGAGACTCTGCCCTATTCATAAAGGATGGAAAATGGTAAGTGAACCCCCAACACAGATGAAGCTTCAACTTTTAACTGCATGTGCCCAGGTCGACACTTGTCTTCCTGGAGCTACATGCATTCCCTTTTTGCACACGATGCCTTTCCCATGACTTAGGATAAAACCATGTCTTTCACATAGCTTTGGAATAATAATAAATTATTATTCTCAAGGAATTAAGCCCCTAAGCTTAGACCCTCTTTCCAACCTTTCAACCCCCTTTCCCTTATCCACCTTATGGAAACTTAGTCCCCCATCACTCTTTCTTCGTGGTTGGTCTGCATGCAGCGATGTTTAATCTTTATTAATGTTCTGCATAATTACATATACAAAAACAGGCTCCTGGCCTTTAACACTTAGGCTCTCCGGCCTAATAAGCACATAAGCCCACCAACTTATCAACACTAAGCTCACCAGCCTACAAAACATGATTACAATTCATAATATAATTGGGGCACGTCCTTGGGGTATTACAATCTCCTCCCCTTATTTGTGCATTGTCCTCAGTGCAACTCTTTACACAACATCAGTAAGATTTTCAAAATCTTAAAAAAGATGCAGGTATTCTGCCCGCATAGCATCTTCATGCTCCCATGTCGCATCCTTAGGACCGTATCAGGTCCACTGGACCTTTACAATCCCTATGGCTCGATTCCAGAGCTATTTTCTTTTCCGGTCCAATATGCACACATGATGCACTTGCAGGACACCTTCTTTCTCAACCTGAATCACATTCCAATTGATGAAATGATTAGCATTAGGTATATATTTCTTAAGAAATGAAACTTGAAACACATTATGTACAGTCATGGATGCAAGTAATGCAAGCATATATGCAACTAGTCCAATCCTTTCTAGGATTTAAAATGGCCCACAAAATCTGGTTTCCAACTTGGAACAGTTTCCCAGCTTCAGGGAACTTCTGTTAGCTTTCACTTTCAGGAAAACATGGTCACCCACTTTAAACTCTTTGTGGGTTCTATTTTTATTAGCATAACTTTTCTACCTGTCTTGGGCATCTTTCAAATTCTGCTTAATATTCAACATTTTCTCTTCCATTTCCTTGATCAACTCTGGCCCAACCACTGCTCTATCAACTGGATTATCCCAGCTTACTGGAGTATTCCACTTTTTGCCATAAAGTGCTTCAAATGGGCTCATCTTCAACGATGCTTGATACCCATTTTTGTAGGCAAATTCTACCAAGTGTAGGTAGTCTTCCCATTTAGATGGTTTTTCCATCACATACATCCTTAGTATGTCTTCTATTATTTGATTCACCCACTTTGTCTGCCCATCAGACTCAGGATGATAAGAAGTGTTGAAATTCAGATTCGTTCCAAACCCTTTGAATAACCCTTTTCATAATTTTGAGGTGAATTTCGAGTCCCTGTAAGACATAATTGTCTTGGGAATACCATGCAATCGTGTTATTTCCCTCATAAAAATATCAACAACATTAGTTGCCTTGAGAGTAGTCTTTAATGGAATAAAATGGGCAAATTTCATAAGCTTGTCCACCACAACCATGATTGAATCATGCTGCTTTCTTGTCCTGGGAAATCCCGTGATGAAATCCATTGTCACTACCTCCCACTTCCACTCAGGAATGGGTAAAGGTTGTAGCAACCCTGTTGGGTGCCTGTGCTCAGCTTTAACCTTCTGGTATTCCATACATCTGGCAATGTATTCTGCAATTTATTTTTTCATACCTGGACAAAAGTGATGGCCCTTGACTGCTGGCATAGTTTTCTAATATCCAGGGTGCCCTGCATAAGGCACATTATACATTTCATTCAAAATCATAAGTTTCAAGTCCTGGACATTAGGTACATAAATTATGTTCTTGTATAGAAGTGTTCCTTCGGCTTCCAATTTATAATTTTCCACTTTCTGTGGCATCTCACCTTGTTGTAGCTTTGCTACCAAATCCCTGTACTACAAATCTGCATTTGCAGCCTCCGAAATTCTTCCTTTAATATCAGTTCAGTACATGCTAATGGTTGTAGCATGTAATTCATGCACTCTCCTGCTAAGTGCATCGGCCACTTTGTTCTCTTTTCCTTTGATATGCTTGATATCAAAGTCATACTCACAAAGAAACTCCAACCACCTACTCTGCCTAGCATTCAAGGTTGGGCGATCAAACAAATACTTCAGACCGTTATGGTTTGTCCTCAGTTCGAACCTTCTTCCCAGGAGGTAATGCCTCCATTTCTTTAGAGCGTGTACTATGGATGCCAACTCCAAATCATGAGTTGCATAGTTCCTTTCGTGCTCTTTCAACTTTATGGATTCTTAAAAAATTATGAATCCATTCTGACTAAGGACTCCTCTCAGTCCTTCTTTGCATGCATCTGTGCAAACCATGAAATCCACATTTGGATCTGCAATTCTTAGGATTGGAGAACTGGTTAACAACTGCTTCAATCGCTGGAATCTTTTTTCACAATCCTCTATCCATTGAAATTTCTTCTCCTTCCTTTGCAAGGAAGTGATAGGGTAAGATATCCTTGAGAACGCTGGAATAAACCTTTTGTAATAACCAACTAGACCCATAAAGGATCTGACTCACATTCTTTGGCGCTGACCATTCTCTGATGGCCTCAATCTTCTCAGGATCCACAACTATCCCATCCTTTGAGATGATGTGCCCCAAGTAATGGATCTGCTTTTGGTAAAATGAGCATTTGCTCAAATTGGCATACAGTTGGTGCTCTCTTAGCACTTGCAACACCATCCTCAGATGTTGTTCATGCTCTTCTTCTATCTTGGAATACACCAGGATGTCATCCAAAAAGACTATGACAAACTTATCGAGATAGTCCCTGAATACACCATTCATTAAACACATAAAAACAACAGGTGCATTTGACAACCGAAAAGGCACCACTGTGAATTCATAATGACCATACCTTGTTCTAAAGGTAGTATTGTTGATGTCTTCATCCTTTATTCTTACTTGGTGATATCTTGATCTAAGATCTATTTTCGAAAATATCTTAGCATCCTTCAATTGGTCAAAAAGATCATCGATCCTCGACAGAGGATACTTGTTCTTAACAGTCACTTTGTTCAACTGTCTGAAATCGATACACAATCTCAATGTTCCATATTTCTTCTTCACGAATAGGATTGGGGCTCCCCAAGGTGACACACTTGGGCGTATATACCCCTTCTTTAGAAACTCTTCAAGCTGCAATTGTAGTTCTTTCAACTCTGGTGTACTCATTCTATAAGGAGCTTTTGATACTGGAGCTGCTCCAGGCATCAAGTTTACAGAAAAATCAATATCTCTCTTTGGGGGTAATCCGGGTACCTCCTATAATACATCTTCAAATTCTTTTAGCACCGCATGGTATTCAATCTTTGAGACCTCATCCTTATATGCTTCCTCCACATGGGCTGCAAATAATTGACAACCTTTCCTGTAGCACTTCTTCAGCTGCATTGCTGAGATTTCTCTGATAGCAACAACTCTGGGAATTCCTTGGACTGTTTTCCTATTTCCTTCTTCATCTAGGAAAGTGAATGCCTTTTTACGACAGTCTAAGATGGCATGGTTCTGGTCCAACCAATCCATCCCAATTAGGTAGTCATAAGAACCTAAAGGAATAATGTTCAATTCAGCCTTTGTGCTCAGTTCATTCATGTCCACTGGACAGGACTTAACTAACTCAACAACCTTTCTCTTGGTTCATGTAGCCAACTGCACTAACCAAGATTTCTCATGCTTTCTTCTTGGTAAATGTAAACTTTCCACCAACATAGGGTCTACATAACTATGACTAGCTCCTAAATCAATTAAAATAGTAAAGGCATCGTTGTTGATCATACCTTCGACTTCAATCATGTGCAACTGATATTCTTCTTGCTTGTTGTTCAGGGCTGCGTAGATTATTCGTATTCTACTGCCCATGTCTTCCACTGTTTCATCTTGCTGAACATTATGGACAACTCTCACTTTTACATTTTTGTGGGGACAATCTCTGTACTTATGGTTTCCCTGATAGCCCCAAGACTGAATGGGTGTCTTCCTTGGCCTTTGTCCCCCTACATTAGCCGTTCTGAGCTCTCTAAATGATGGCTGTCCTTGAGGACTATTTCTGAAAAAGGGAGGTTTGTTTCCCTTCTGCCTCTTCTCTTTCTTAAACTTCTTCTAGTCATCCCAAGCCTTCCAAAACTTAGGCTTTTCTCTTTGCTTCTCATATAAAAAAAAATCTCTCCTTATAGTTTCTTCCATAGTCTTAGGGTCATCATACTGAATATTGTCCCCAATGGAAGGTGGTAGTCCACTCAGATACCTTTGAATCTTGACAGTCTCGTCTTTGATGAACGGAACATACTTTAGCAATTCCAAAAATCTTCATTCATATTCATCAATGGTCATGCTACCCAGTTTGAGTTCAAAGAACTCTTTCATCTTTTTGTCATAATATCTCTTAGTCAAGTATTTCTTCTCGAAATACCTCTTGAATTATTTCCAATTTATATCTTTCTCTCTAATGTGTTGTACCTGCACAAGATGATCCCACCACATGGATTCCTTTCCCTTCAGTTGACACATCATTGTAATTCTTCCTTCTGCATGAGAGGAATAATTCTGCAGTTGGAAATATTTCCTCATGCCAAGAAACCATGTTTCGGCCTCTTCCTCCTTCTTGTGTTCTCCATCAAACGTAGGAGGCTTAATCTTGTTCATTTCTCCCTTCAGTTGATCCACTCCAGATCTCCTATGCTTTCTGGTAGGAGATGGGATTGAACTACTGTGTGCCCTCCTCTTGGAGAAACCTTGGGAGTGATGATGGTGTCTACCAACACTCCTTTATCTTCTTCCCTCAGAAGTCTGGTGACTCCCTGTTTTGATTGAGTCTCTCTCCTTGTCCAACTTCTTTTCTATTCTCTACAGACTCTTCATCAACTTTAAGTTGAATTCTCCCTACTATTCCTTATCTTTCATGATCTTTCTGCTATCTGCTTAGTGAGTCTGGGCATCTTTCTGTAATCGATCAATGATTTTCATCGTATGCCATTCCTTATCTATCTCTTCTCCATGTCCATTGGAGTTCGATCCTTCAACTCCCAAATGGACATCTACTCCTTTTGCCTCATTCTCTGAACTGGAAGCATTCTGTGTCTCCTCCATTTCTCTGCAATCAGTGGCAATTCATTGCGATCCTAACACTCGTTGAACTCTGCAAACACAACGTGCAATCAACCGGAATTTGTCAGACCATCATTTCTTAACAATTTCCCCAACATTCATAAACAAATATGATTCAAGAAAGCCTTCAAAATCCATTTACTTTTGGGGATCTTCTTTGCAAAGTTTTCAGGAACTAGCCCCTTTCTCTCAGTCCCCCACCCATGCGACCATGTGCCGTTACCAAGCGCTAGATCACTAAGTGCTTACTTGGGCCTTCAGATTATTTCCACAGTACAACGCAACAATCTCTTGGAATTTCAAATAACTGAACCCGCAAAGTAGGGCAGATCTTAGTCCATGTCTACTCAACATCCGACGACTGACACTTAATATGGAACCTCAGGCATATGAGTTCCGGGACTTCGGAGGATTTCACATCCACACACACTGAACCATTAATCTTTGAACACTCCCACGTCACCTTAGGTGACGTTATTACCTCACATCGCTTAACGCTTTTCCAATTACGGGGGAATGCAATGGTGGTTTGGAGTAACTGTCCTTTCATCACGTAATTCTACGTCACCCCTAGCGACGTCCTCCTGCATCGCCACATTTTCTCTTTTTTGGGGGGACTTCGGGAGTTTTTGCATCAACACATCCCACTTCTCTCGATCAACAAACTCCGAAATTACGATCTGTCGTGAGATCTAATGGTAAGTCTTCTCACCAGATCTATGGTGTAGATCCACTTCTGGACTTCAAAGCTTCGAGCTTCGTCCTTTCTCTTATTTTGCATCAATCTTCACTGAAGTCATGAATTTCGAAGGGCTTCTAGGTTAACCCTTCTGCACCTTCTCCAAATCTGACGGTCGCAAAGGATTTCCCTTCATTCCAAACAGATCCTACGGCTCCAACACCCCAAGTTTTTATCTCTCTCTCTCTTTGTGGCCAAATACCACGTCGGATGCAGTTTTATTCTACCTCTACTCCTCCTAAGCTTTGTAACATGGCCAAGTAACCCCTTGGCACTCAGAAACATTATGAGGTTCGAAATTGGTTCCTCTAGATACATTTTCCACTCGAAACCTTGGTTCTAAGGACCACTTATCTGACCCATCTAGGCTCAGTGTTGAAACCACGCTCTGAACTCGAATTTTGTCTACTTCGAAAACAATCCACTCTGAAAACTTTTTCTCGTTATCCACTAACATGGCCCATCTAGGCTCAGTTTCGAAATCATGGCTCTGATACCAAATTTTAACGTCGTCGGCCATCAACCCCACTGCTGGGAAACGCTACTACGTAGAACATTCACATACATACATACATACATACATACATACATACATACACACACACACACACACACACACATATATATATATATATATATAACATGCATATTAATCAATTAAAACATGTAATCAGAATAATCACAGAATTACTGCTAACATACAGAACTAATGGAATTAACAGTAATTCTTACATGCAACGAAATACATCATTTCAAAGACACAGACATGCATCACATATAAATTAAGTACACAATTAATAATTATCTTTTAAACTGGCGTAATTCCACCAAATATGTCCAGACCTTCCACGAACCTCCTAGCCTTAGACCATGCTGCTCATCATGCTCAGTAGTGGTTCACCCCCGAGCTGGGACCAAGCTCCACCCAGGGAAATGGAATCCTAGACTAGGTTGAGGTTACATGAAAGTTTCACAGTACAACCAGAAGGATTCTCTCCAGGAGCCTTCTTACAGCCACTACTCATAGACTCTCATTCCCCACATGCATGTTCCACTCGGTAGTATACACCTTCACTATCACACAGTCCATCAGCTGCTTCACCTCCCTCTCTAGTTCTCGACAACAGGCCAGATCCAGAATTCTTAGAGCTCCGTAGCTGGCATTGGACTCTCTCTGGGAGAAAACCACTTTCCAACAAACACTCTCACCTGGAGAGAGCTACTCATATGCCTGACAACCTGCCTCTTCAACCACGGGCCTGACAACCCACTTCTTCAACACACTCTTCGACTCAGTTCCATCCAAGTGAGGACAAAAACAACAGTTCAACACTCATTCACACAGGGATGAAAACAACAACAACAAATGGGCATGGCACCACAAGCGGCAACAACCCACGCTAAAACATGTCACAGCTAAGGTGATTAACCAGGTGTCGGGTTCCTCAGAAGACACAGAACATTTGACAGATTTTGGGTCTCAGGTGTGTGCGTGAATATTGCAAAGGTCGAATACAGAGGCCACAGGATTCATGGGAATACACCATTCGACTTCAAAATTCTGGTTTTCAGGAATGCTTGAGGGTATACAGAGGGCACTCGCAGAGACTCTACCCAATTTATGGAGGATGGAAAATGGTAAGTGAAAACCCAACACAGCTGACGCTTCATCTTTTAATGGAATGCACCCAGGTCGACACTTGTCTTCCAGGAGCTGCATGCGTTCCCTTTTTGCACACAGTGGCTTTCCCAGGACTTAGGATAAAAACATGTCTTTCACAAAGCTTTGGAATAATAATAAATTATTATTCTCAAGGAGTTAAGCCCCTAATATTAGCCCCTCTTTCCAACCTTTCAACCCCCTTTCCCTTACCCACCTTGTGGAAGGTTAGTCCCCCATCACTCTTTCTTCGTCGTCAGTCTGTACGCAGTGATGTTTAATCTTTATTAATGTTCTTCATAATTACATATACAAAAATAAGCTCCTGGCCTTTAACACTTAGGCTCTCTGGCCTAATAATCACATAAGCCCACCAACTTATCAACACTCGGCTCACCAGCCTACAAAACATGATTACAATTCATAATATAATTGGGGCACATCCTTGGGGTATTACAAAAAGATTGACCACTTTTAATATTTCCAAGATAGGACAGCTTGGGGGTTTTGAAAAAAGACCCAAAAAATAACTAACCCTAGCTCTAGAAATCTCTTCAAACAAGGATACAAATTGACCCTCCAAATTTCTATTTTCAGTAATCGAATTCATATTCTTTTGATAATTTGCATAGCTGTGAAAAAAATTGAGTTATTGTTTGTCACTTTCCTAAAGCCATACCACCCTACTTTTGAGGCGCCACTTTGATTCCTCTAAAGACAAAATCTCTTCTTTATTTTTTAACATTTATCCTAAATTTTTCTCTTCCTCCTTTGAAAGGGAGTCTACGGGCTTCAAAATCAACAAATATGCAAGCCTACTATTGACCTCCCAAAGAAGAGAGAGGTTTTTTGGTTGAAGTCACGAGACCAAGTCCTAGAGGCTTGTTTGATTTTTTCCAGATTGGTTGCCATTTGTTTCATAAAAGAGAACCTACGGATATTGTTGAGATGAACCCATTCATCAAAAATTAGTTTCCTATAATCAATTTCCTTCATCCAGTCTCGATTGAATTTTAGTGGTGAAGGGGCTTAAATCCACATTTTTAAATATTTACAATTATGGGCATATGATCCAAAATACCTCCAACCGTCACCAATGATTTGATTATCCAAGTTTTTTCCAACATATTTTCTACTAACAAGAACATTTCCAACTTTTTTGCTACCAAAATGTCTCCTTTCCACCCATTCCTCCAAGTCTAAGAAAGCTTGGGAGGCTCCAAGTCCATAAGTTGATGGAAAGAAAGAAATCCGGTGGGAAAAAAATGCTTCCAATGGGTCCCTCTTGAGATGCCTCCCTAGACTTCTTTTAAGGACAAATTAAATTTAAGATATCCTCCTATAATCACTTTGGAGGCCCATAGAATTCCTGATTTGCTTAAACCCTCCCAGAAAGGGCGCTTATCAATATAAGGCCCATAAATATTTACAATTCAAAAGGAATGCGCTCGGGTGTAATTGATGGAGCTAAAGACTCATTTAACCCTTTTTTCCAAAACCTCCCATTCACTATGCCGAATCTCTTTTTGTACACAATAGTTATAGGAATTTTTGTTTCCTTTAGTGGCTTCCAGAACCCTTGTTACAAGATTTACAACATCATGTTCTTCCTTTTTCCAATACATTCAATTACCTTCAATATGATGTACAATGGTCTAGAGTGCATTCTAACCACTAGATTATCAATCTCACAATCAAATATTACAAGGTATCTCAATTCTAGATACCATAGATTACATCCTCCATTAATGTCATCAAATTTGTTAGCCCATTAGCTATTTGCATACTCAGATTCCTTCTACGATCCATCAAACATCAATACGTACCTATGACCTCACATTAGAATTATGCTATACCATATATTTTCAAACTTAATATTTTGAAAATATCAGTGAGAAAATGACCATTAAAATATTCTACAAGCTAGAAGAGAAATATTTTGATTTCTCATGCATTTTAAATGCATCAATACCAATGATCATATAGAAGAATTACCTCTTGTTCAATATTTATTTTTTCTTTGCATCCACAGGTTTCAATGTTAACTTCCTTCGAAGAGGAAAGACAATACATATTCTACCATTTAATGGATTTGAATTAGTTTTTTACCAATCAATTCTTCAGACACCATTTCCAATACATGATCAAGACAATTTACTTTGGTAGCTAGATTCTTCCAGGAAACAACCAAAACATATAACAAAGACTTAGAAAATCAATTTTTGGCAGCGAGTCTCTCTTTCTTCCATAGGGATTTCCTTTACAATGGCTTCCTCACATCAACTTCTCATTCCTCTATTGTTGTCTCCAATCCTAAGTGTGTCTTTGTACCTCTTATTGATTTAGGATGCAATCATCTACATGGATCTCTATGCCTTGGAATGACCATATGCATGATTGGTCCATTAACTGGTCACTCTGCAATTTCTTTAAATATAGGTTCCATTTAACCCATTCTCATCATTCCTTCTTCTTTGCTTGGTCACACTTCTTTTGACCATTATCTTGTCTTCAAATGTAATATCACGATCCCTTCTTGGCATCCCCCTGTGCTGATTACGTAATCTCTAGGCATAGTATCCATCTACACACTAATTGTAGTTTTTTGTTTTTTTACACATCACCGTATTGGATGGATTTGAAAACGCCATTACTCATACATCAACAATTATACATTTTCCTCAAGTTACGATATTGAGTCACAGTTCAAATCCCAACCATGCTTGGTCGTGATGAACCATCTTTCCATCAGCAGTCACGATGCACTTAATACATGACAGAATGGGCACTTGTATAATTAGTTTAAGAAAGGGTTTACTCTGCAATCATTCTTTCAAATTCCATGGACATAAATTCAAAAAAAAAGTACACGAAAGGGGAATTTTCTTTTTATTCATTTTTGGAATCGCTCCATACATACACACACCCAAAACCTCTTTTTATAGATCCTTCAATTTCTCACACAGAGACTCAAACAAAACAAGGAAAATTTGCCAACTAAAGGGGTTAGACCATATAAAATCACACAACAATAGAAAACATAAACTCTATGCTTCATTAAATAAAAATTATGTACAAGATTCTGCAAACCCAGGAAATACATACTACCTTTCTATCTCTTATGGGCGTGATCTTTGTTCCTCGACTCATCCTCTATTCTCTCTGTCTAAATTGGAACCCTCCATCTCTCCATGCCTTTAGGATTACAAAATATACAAGGAAGAACAAACTTCTTGATTTGTTCAGATCCACAAAATCCTCAACTATCCCTAAGATCCCTCTAGGATTTCTATAAGCTCTTGAATCTGTCATCAAGGCAGATTCGACTACATATTAATCTCTCCAAATCAATTCCTATTCTATAATCATTAGTCACACCCAACTAACTCTATCCTATGAAATTCTTCTAGAATTCAATAAAACATAGGAAGTTTACAATAATTTGAAGTTAGGGAACCCACTCCCTTAGGAAATTCAAATACCCCTAAGATCAATTCAACAAGGTTGAATTTCTAGGAAAAATGCTCCTGCATCAATAATCCTCCACATACAAAACAATACCAGATGGATTAATCATTAAAGAGACATATTTAAAAAGCCTACCGAATCACTCACACAAAAAGACCAGTCTCGTAACCATGGTATGAAAGATTCAACAATCTTTTTCCCTAAACACATAATTTATTGGATTAATAAGATGTCAGGTTTACTGTCTGCAACCAATATTTTGAGGGGCATAAATTTTTTAGGCCCTCCCTACCCCACAATCATTAAGAGACAAAATGATCATTTAGAACATTTTACCAAGGCTTTCCCCATTCCAATAGCCCTAGCCCAGTAGCAGGATATTTTCTACCATCATGAGAAGCCACCCTCTTTTCTAGCGTAAGGCCTCTAATGAAATAATCTGCTAGCCCTTTATTCACTCTAAACATTAACAGATAGTTCGATTTTAAAACGGATTTGGAAGAAAAGGAGAACGAGGAAGTATCCAAGGGAGGTGAAGCCTAGGTCACTGGGGAACCTGGGGGTTTGGAGGAGAGCCTACTTCAGATAATGGAAAGGTGTAACACACCCATGCTGGGTCATTGAAATTTCATTTTCCTTAGATATTTCAAATCCTCCATTCGAGGTATTTATCACCTTCTGCTCATCCAAGGCGTTCCAACCATCGTCTCCATGCTCAAAACCGAGCTCAGAACTGACAGATATACCTCTCCCAAGTTCCTCGGGTGTTCATTGATCCTCAGCTAACTCATAGGCTAGTGGGGAATTCTCTGTTCAGCCTTCATATTGAATTCTAGTCCTAGCCCCTTCCCCCCCCATCTACACTCGCATATGACCGTGGGATATGACCAGATGCCAAGACATTAGGCACCAAGACAACCACCGCTTGAATCCTCCGGATTGGAAAATATCTGAAGTTCACCATTCGACGCTGTGTTTCCTCAGAGAATTTGATGACCCTGATCCACTTTGGGACTCCGGGATTCGAAAGGTTCTTGAGTCTTCAGACACGCAAACCTCTAGAGTGAAATCCTTCCGGAGTGTCGGATATTCTGACATGTGTCCTCCTCTATTCAACGGTCACAATGAGCTGCGACGCTTCAGTCTTCGGGAGTTCGCGACCCACGCAATACCATTTTTCTTCTGGAGTGACTTTTCTCTAAAGTGGCAGATCTTCTACCATGCATCCTCCTCTATTCAACGATCACGATGAACTCTGACGCTTCGATCTTCAGGAGTTTGCAAAGTTCGACACCTCAAATCCTCCGAAGTGGATTTTCTCCAGAGTTAACAATCTACTACCATGTGCCTCTGTGTGCCAACGACTAGGATCTACTCCGACACTCTAGCACTTTAGGTCCCTTTGGAATCTCTACAATACTACACCCCAAATCCTCTGAGGTCCCAAAGTCCTGCAACTCCTGGAGTTCCAATCCCTTCACCAACCACGTCGGCTAGGTGGGCACGTACCAGGGGATGGCATGTAGATAGGTCATGGGTGAAACGTGCCCTTATCTGGGATGACATGTGTCACATTCCAAAGGCTCTATGGGGTATGTGAAGTGCATGAATCTAGGTCACGCATGGCTTGTCAAGATTAAATCCACGTCACCATGGATGGCGTCACTACACCGCGTTGCTCTAGCCTAATCGTCTTTCAACATCCCCTCATATCTCGCGGTTGAGATCTGACCAATACCAACTTGTTCACAGATTGATGGTTCACAGTGATTGCGGGACCCCAACGTGCCTGCTCTTTATCTGAGACCTCAATATCCACAATCTGAAAAGTGTTCGCCCGACTCTGTTTAATCGTGGTTGTTGATCCTCCATCCCGACGAGATCAATGATGTTGGTATATTTTAGGCCGTGAACTAGCACATCCATCGATTTTACCTTTGTGCTCTGCAATCATTCCCAACCATCGATCTTTGTTCGCAGATCGATGGTTCACAGTGATTGCGGGGACCAACCTTCAAAATCTGGAAAGTACTTTCTTGATTCTGTGTAATAGTGGTCGTTGATCCTCCACCCTGATGAGATCAACGACGTTGGTTGAATTGTGGGTCATGAACTAGCACGTCCACTAATTTTAGCTTTATTCTCCACAATGAATCCCAACCATCGATCTAATTGAGTGGCTGGTGTTTGATCTATTAAATACGGTGGATATTTGTGTTGATCCGACAACTGAGATAGGTTTTCCTCCTGATGAAAAACTCACATTCATCTCCTCTGTCAGGTTATTTATTCCTCTACGTCTCTTGTTACTTTGGGAGTTCAGGTAACTTTGACTTTCGTGAAGTTTGACATCCCAAGGCGTCGAACTCCTGAGACTAGGAAACCATTATGAGCTAGCTCCTTTTGGGCTTAGCACTGGGTTCCTAGACCTAGGTCACATGGAACTTTAGATGATTCTTAGGCTATGAGATCTACTCTTAGCCGGGTTTTGGTTAAGGCCATGGACACAAGTTCAAGGTCTCTCAGGCTACTGGTTTGAAGGAAACGCCTTCCTAACTCGGAGAAATTTAGGCTTTGAAACAACGCAAGGTAAATTTGTGAGGTTACTGAGATGGTAGCAGTGCCAAGAGGCTTTCTCCGACTCCGGAGTTGTGAGGTATCTCCTTGGGGAAAGTAACTTTGAGAGATATCCTAGAGCATATGGGAATAACAGAAGCATAAGTTCTCAAGGGAGCCAACGTATACACATAACTTAACCATTTCAACACAGAAACCAATTATAGATAGGTAAATGCATGCATGTAACCATTAATTTCCATTTCAATGCATAGAGTATGAAAACACTTATCAGAACTAGATAACGTGAAGTGACTACCGGAAGGGGTGCCCATTTCCACCCAACTATAGGCTCAGTCACTCCTAATGGATTTATTAATATCCACCCCCGAGATAGACCATGATATAGATAGGGACAAATATCTCTTCTTCCCGCACAGATATAGATAGGGACGAAGGTTACTCTCCTTCACCCAACTCAGTCTCTATTTCCCACGATCAGAAAACACTCTTTTCACAGTTCTTCCTCGAACCCAAGAACTCATTCTCTCGTCTCTACACTCTTCGTAGGTCTCTCTCCCCTCTCCACCATGCCTTCCTTTCTTTCCTTTCTCAGCAAGATTTCATGTGGCCTAAATCCCCTGTCTATGGTCAGGTATGGAAGACTTACAGATGGGAGGCCTTCCCCATCCCCTCATTAACTCTTGAGGAATTCTTCCCACCTACCAGCTTGACTGACAATCATTCCTGGGTCAGAGGGTTGTTCTGATCCTAAGAAATTAAATCCAACAAAGTACTGGTCCAATGAAGGTTAATGCAACCATTCATGGTCCCCTTCACCATCTATTTCATAACATTCGTGGTCTCTCTTAGCACATCCCCTTTCCAATAGTCATGCAACACTTATCCATTTTCTATTAAAATAACAGAATTTACATTCATGGACCTTTTATACAAAGGTCCATCAAATCAAACATTCACACATATTGAGTTTTCCATAGTCTCTTGGCCAATATAGTTATATTTACAAACTGGGGGAAACAGGGTGTTACAATTCCCTCCCCCTTAAAGGAACATCCTCCTCGATGTTCTATCTGTCAACTTGCTATGTATATACAGAAGTGAACAGAAATGGATATGTCTGTCTCATGGAATCCTCCATTTCCCATGTAGCCTCATATGGGACAAAGTGTTTCCACTGCACCTTGACCTGTGCAATGGTTCGGTTCCTGAGTGAGGTTTCCTTCCTGTCTAGTATGCATTGAGGTTCTGGCAGGAATTATCCCTCCGGCTCCACCTGGATCACAGACCAGTTAATTATATGATTAGAATCCTGTACATATTTATTCAATAATGAAACATGGAAAAAATCATGTGGCTTTACTGTGGGAGGGAGTGCTAGCCTATAGGCTACAGGTCCCACTCTATATAAGAATTCAAAGGTTCCACAATACCAAGGTGCCATCTTGGCATAAGCTCCCATTCTCAAGGAACTCTTCCTGGGCCTAACTATGAGATAGACATGGTCTCCCGTCTTGAAATCTTTGGGAGTTCTCTTTATGTCGGCGTAGCTCTTCTATCTATCCTAGGCAATTTTCATATTTTGTTTTATCTAAATCACTTGTTGTTCCATTTCTTTCAGGATGTGTGATCCGATTTTAATTCTATCCACTCGATTATTTAATTTGACTAGAATCTTGCACTGTCTACCATAGAGGGCTTTAAAAGGGCTCATCTTTAGTGACTCTTGATAACCATTGTTGTAGGCAAATTCTACCAATTGAAGGTAGTCTTCCCACTTCTTAGGTTGATGCATCACATGCATCCTTAACATGTCTTCTAATATTTGGTTTACTCTTTCTGTCTGTCCATCAGTTTTGGGGTGATAGGCTGTGCTAAACAAAAATTTAGTCTCAAGACCAGCCATCAAGGATTTCCAAAAGATTGAAGTGAATTTTGTGTCTCTGTCAGATACAATCTCTCTAGGCATTCCATGTAGTCTGAATATCTCCTTCATGAAGATGTTGTCAATATCTATTGTCTTGCAAGTTGACTTGACAGGAACAAAGTGAACAAGCTTGCTCAATTTGTCCACCACTACCATGATGGCATCATTCTACTTAACTGATTTTGGTAATTTGGTGATGAAATCCATGGAAATGGTTTCCCATTTCCATTCTGGAATTGGTAGAGGTTGTAACAACCCTTGTGGGTCCCAGTGTTCTGCTCAACTTGTTGGAATTCTAGGCACTTAGCGAGATAGTCAACTATGTCCTTTTTCATTCCATGCCAATAGAATTGTTTCATATTGGCCATGATCATTTTTTGATATCCTGGGTGACCAGTATATGGTCTCTTGTGTAGTTCATCCATTATGAACCTCTTCAAGTCATCACAACTTGGAATATACAATATTTTTATGTAGGTCAACATGCCTTGATCTAGTATCTGATAGCCTTCATACTTTATCCCTGTAGGCTCTTGCCTTAGGTATGAGGTCACGGTCTTGAAGAATGCATATGTTTCTTGTGCATTCCTTATTCTTTCCCTGACATCCATTTCACATGTTCTTACTGCTGCCAGGTGAATCATTTTCATACTTCTGGTAAGGGCATTGGCCACCCTATTTTCCTTCCCTTTGATGTGTTTGATTTCAAAATCAAACTCACTAAGGAGAGCCATCCACATAGCTTGTCTAGCATTGAGTTTTGGTTGATCAAACAGGTGCCTCAACCCACAGTGGTTTGTCATAAATACAAATATCCTACCCAGGAGGTAATTCCTCCACATTTTTAAAGCATGCACTATGGCATCCAACTCTAGATCATGGGTCACATAATTGATCTCATGCTCATTCAATTTTCTAGATTCGTAGCAAATTACACATCCTTCTTGCATAAGGACTCCTCTGAGTCCTTCTTTGTAGGCATATGTACACATGAGGAAGTCATTATTAGGGTCTGCAATCTTCAGCACAGGTGCATGGGTCAGAAGGTATTTTAGTTCCTGAAATCTTTCTTCACATTCTGATGTCCAAGTGAATTTAACCCCCTTTTTCTGTATGACAGTGATTGGACAGCCAATCTTGGAAAATCCTTTTATGAACCTTCTATAATATCCTGCTAATCCCATAAAGGATCTGATATTAGATAAATCCTTTGGGGTAGGCCATTCCATAATAGATCTGATCTTGTCAGGGTCTACTACCACCCCTTCTTCAAAAATAACATGGCCCAAGTAATGTAATTGCTTATGGAAAAAGTCACACTTGCTAAACTTAGTGTAGAGTTGATTCTCTCTTAGAACTTGAAGTACAAGTATAAGGTGTTCTTCATGCTCCTCCCCGTTATTGGAGTAGATTAAGATATCATCAATGAAAACCAATAAAAATATGTCTAGGAATTTGTTGAGTACATTATTTATCAAGAACATAAAAGTGGTGGGGGCATTAGTTAATCCAAATGGAACCACCACAAATTCATAATGACCATACCTTGTCCTAAAGGTTATTTTGTTTATGTCTTCATCCTTGATTCGGACTTGATGGTATCCAAAACTCTAGTCAATATTTTAGAAAATGGAATCACCCCCTAATTGGTCGAACAAGTCATCGATTCTTGGTAAGGGGTACTTGTTCTTTATGGTTGTCGTAATGATTTGTTCATAATCTATGCATAGTTAGAGCATGCCATCTTTCTTTTTCACAAACAAGGCTAGTGCTCCTAATGGAGACATGCTGGGTTGGATGTAGCCTTTGTCCAACATTTCCTTTAGATATAGCTTGATCTCAACTATCTTGGGTGTACTCATCCTATAGGGTGTCCTAGACACTGGCACTGCTCCTGGTGAAAGTTCTATCGATAAGTCAATGTCTCTTCTTGGTGGTATACCCGATACCTCTTCTAGAAACACATCTCTATACCCTCGTAATATGGGGTGGTCCTCTAGGTTTGGTTTTTCATCCTCAAGATATTCAAACACCTGTATTCCATATAGAGGACTTCCCTTTCTGCAATACTTTTTCATTTGAAGGGCTGATATTTGTCTCACTGAGACAGGCTTCTGAATCCTTTGGAGGGTTATATTTCTCCCTTCTTCATTTACACATTCTAAAGTTTTATGGTAATAATCCAACTTATTTTTATGGTAACAATCCAACTTAGTTTTATAAGTAGCCAACCAGTCTATGCTAATCAACAAGTCATAAGATCCTAGGGGAAGTATGTTAAGGATTGCTTGGGTGGGAAATCCATCCATGATGAATTGGCAAGATGGTATGACCTCTACTACTTTTATTTTGGTTTCGATGGCTAGTTGTACCAACCATGCCTTAACATGTCTAATTGGTTGCAGTTTACACTTATCAACAGTCTAAGGGGCCACATAACTCAAATTAGAACCAAGGTCAATTAAAATAGAAACTAGACTGTTGGTGATCATACCTTCCATCTCCACCACTGAAGCTTGGTGGTTGGCTTGTTTATTATCCAAAGCCGCATAAATCTATGGCATGCTCCTAGCCACATCATTGACTGTGGTAGCTTCTTGGATGTTGTAAACTCTCCTACTGTTCTATTGTCTGTGTGGGCAATTCCTTATCAGATGTTCTTCTCCGCAACCCCAACATTTCAAGGGTTCTCTCTTTAGGTTATCAGTCTTTTCTGGGGTTGATTTAAAAGGTTTATTTCCACTCTGGGAGTGGAAATTCTACTGATACACACTTTGGGTAGGAAGGATCATCTTTGAATCCTTCCTATAGTTCTTAAATATTGAGCATTTAAACCCCTTCTTCTTGAATCCCAAACTACTCGTCTTCTTCCAGTCCTCACGAGGTTCTGTCTAACTCCCAAACCATTTATAACAATACGTTGCCTTATGGATAGTTTCTTCTAAGGTCTTTGGCTTGTCAAACTCAATCCTATTCTGGTAGGTCTGAGGTAGCCCATTGATAAATCATTTCACTTTTACCTTTTCATCTTTTATGTAGGGTACATACCTCTACAACTCAAGGAATTTATTGTCATATTCCTTTATGATGAGTTGTCCCAGTTTGAGTTCATAGAACTCCTTAGTCTTCCCATCAAAGTATTTCTCTAACAGATACTTCTTCTTGAACTGTTTCTTGAACTGTTTCCATGATAAGTCCTCTTCACAGATTCCTTTCACATTCTTGAGATCTTCGCACCAAATGGAAGCCTTTCCATTCAGGTTGAAGATGGATATTTGAGCCTTCAAGTTTTCAGAATAGTCATAAACCGTGAAGTACTTATTTAAACCAAGCAACCAATATTCTGCCTCTTCTCCTTTCTCAATCTCTCCATTGAAAGAGGATGGTTTTTCTTTCTTGAATTCTTCAGGGTCATGACTTTTTGAATGCTTTCACTTCTTTCCTTTCTTCTGAGAATGTGAGCTAGTTTTGCTACTAGAATATCCCTTGGAGTTGGCAGTTCCCTTTCTAGAGGACTCTCCCGATGAGAAACCCCAGCCTTCAGGTTGGGCCTTCCTCGAGGTACTTCTCCCTGTGTGGCCACTTATGGGACCACGTTTTCGTATTTAAAGTGGGCTTTGACTTCTCTCTGTATGTCATTGGTCCACATGACTAGTTGCAGGTCCATGCTGTAGTTGCCTCTAGATATCGAATAAGCTCTTAAACAAGACTACATTGATTTTCGTTTTTTTTTCTCCTTTATAAATCTCTCGTTGTCAGCCTTGCAACTTTGTAATTCATCCATAAGGCTCCTTAAAGTTTTAGCTAGGTCTGGAGGGGTGTCCACCGCCCTCCTCTCATCAGACTCTTCGTCTCTATTATGGGAGCCATCCCCCACTTCATGGTGCATCACCATCCCTTATGCTTGTGGTTTCCTGTGATTCACTGACTGCTGGAGTGATGACAAAAAAACTTATTGTTAGCTAACATTCTATTAGTTTATGAACAACACATAGTTCATTTTTCTAAAATACACATGCACAGTAGAAAGTTTTTCATTCTTTTCTTTAGTAATAGTTTAACCAAAATATTTAGGAAACAGGTAAGGTAGGGCATCACCCTTAAGATTTTATTTAAACATGCTTTTTAAGTGACTCGTCCATGATCCCAAGCAGGAAAAGTGTTGTAACCATGCTCTGGTACCAATTTGTAACACACCCATGGTGGGTCGTCGAAATTTTGTTTTCCTTGGCTATCTCAATTCCTCCATTATGGGTCTTTATCACCTTCTTCTCATCCAGGGAATTCCAACCATGGTCTCCATGCTCAAAACCAAGCTCAAAACCGACAGATATACCTCTCCCAAGTTCCTCGGGTGTTCATTGGTCCTCGGTTAACTCACAGGCTAGTGAGGAATTTGTTGTTCGGCCTTCAGATTGAATTCCAAGCCTAGCCCCTTCCTCCCCATTCTACACTCTCATATGACCACGGGCTATGACCAAACACCAAGACAACCACCACGCGAATCCTCTGGAGTGGAAAATATTTGAGGTTCACCATCCGACGCTGCGTGTCCTTGAAGAATTTGACGACCCTGATCCACTTCGGAACTTCAGGCTTTAGCAGGTTCTCGAGTCTTCATACACACAAAATTTCAGAGTGAAATCCTTCCGGAGTGTCATATATTTGGACACACATCCTCCTCTATTCAATGGTCATGTTGAACTCCAATGCTTCGGTCTTCGGGAGTTCTCGACCCACGCAATACCATTTTTCTTCCAGAGTGACTTTTCTCCTAAGTGGCAGATATTCTACCACGCATCCTCCTCTATTCAACGGTCATGATGAACTCCAACGCTTCAATCTTCGGGAGTTCTCGAAGTTCAACAACTCAAATCCTATGAAGTGGCTTTTCTCCGGAGTTAACAATCTACTTCCACATGCCTCCCTGTGCCAACGACTAGGATCTACTTCGACACTTCGGCACTTCGAGTCCCTTTGGAATCTCTACGATACTACACCCCAAATCCTACGAGGTCTCGAAGTCCCGGACTCCTGAAGTTCCAGTCCCTTTACCAACCACGTTGGCTAGGTGGGCACGTACCAGGGGCTGACATGTAGATAGGTCAGGGGCGACACGTTCCCTCATTCGGGATGACACATGTCACATTCCAGAGGATCTATGGGGTAGGTGAAGTGCATGAATCTAGGTGGTGCGTGGATTGTCAAGCTTAAATCCATATCACCATGGATGGTGTCACTATGCCTCATCGCTCCAGCTAATCATCTTTCAACATCCCCTCAGATCTCATAATTGAGATCCAACCAATACCAACTTGTTCACAGATCGATTGTTCACAGTGATTGCAGGGCCCCAATGTGCTTTCTCTTTATCGAAGAGCTCAATCTCCGCAATATGAAAAGTGCTCCCCTGACTCTGTTTAATCGTGGTCATTGATCCTCCATCCCGACGATATCAACGACGTTGGTTGACTGCGGGTCGTGAACTAGCATGTCCGTTAATTTTACCTTCGTTCTCCGCAATGATTCCCAACCATCGATATATGTTCATAGATCAACGATTCATAGTGATTGCGGGGACCAACCTCCGAAATATGGGAAGTACTCGCTTGATTCTGTCTAATCGTGGTCATTGATCCTCCACCCTAAAGAGATCAATGACATTGGTTGAATTGCGTGTAGATTTTCTGAGGTCCTATGAGGCTGCCACCTAAGGTCTGTCCTTGACCTTAGTATGGCTCTAAGTTTCAACTGTATGGCTGTCTTCTTTTGCTGTTTTAGGACAACAAATAGTCATCCCACTTTCTGCTCAATGTTTTGAAGGTTAAGTGCTCTTTTAAGGTGCCCTTGCAAGTGTTTTCTTATC
>ML787718.1:347399-363447 GCA_009831015.1 Picea engelmannii
ATAATGATGATCAAAGCAAGAGATACAACAAGTAATACAATACAATGGAGCCTGTATAAATAGCAAGCTCCTCACAAGCCTTGTCACAAGATCCAGAGAGAGATGTGCCCAAACTCAGGTGTGCCCTCTCCCTTTGTTTCTCTCTGCACTAAAGTGAAGCACTCTAGCTCCTCTTTGACCCAATGAAGAAATCCCTCCACAGGAATGTGCTCTCATGTGCTGCCTCTCCACTGAAACTGTCAGAACTGGATTCCTCCAAGAAGATCTGCTACCAAGTAGCTGTCAACCCACTCCACTAGTGTGCCCTCATCCTAGTATATATGATCACCATCAAATAATAGAGGCCAAATCTGGATATCTCTCTCCATGAAATCATGCACCCTCACTCTAGCCTCCTCATGCAATTGACCTCATCTCAAGGCTCCAAGTCCTCCTCTCTTGGTGAGAAAATGAAGGAAATAAATGTGCCCTCCTCTAGTAGATGCACCCCTCCTCCATATAACATGCTCCCTCCAAGAAATGGAAGCTAAAACTCCATGGATATGCTCTCCATGCAAGCTCAAAGTAGCAATAGCTTCCTCCTCAAGCTCTCAATGGTTTCTCTCAAACCCTCATCAAGTGTGCCCTCTCCCCCTTGAGAAATGCACCCTCTTCTCTTCTCCAAAACTCACAAGTGAAGAATGAATCTCAAAAGTACACTATACCCTCCTTTAGCCTCCTTTGGCCAAGCCCTAAAATATCAATGGCCTAGATTATATCTAGCCAATTCTAATCAATGGGTGAGATCTCATCCAAAAATCTCACTAAGGAAACCCACTTTCCTTAGTTGCTTTATGTCTATTAATTCACCCACATCATGAATTAATTGTCACTTTATGACTTAAGTGACATATTTCACTTTTGAATTAAATCTCCTAAGTCAAAGTTAAATTAGAATCATAAATTAAAGTACAAGGGTAATAGTCTTCCCCCTTTGTGATTAGAGACTCATAAGCACATGGGGACCACTTTCCAAAGTACCCAAATCTCAACAATCCCTCTTACCGAGGAAAGTGCTCGTCGCCACCAATCTTTCCCCTGCAGAGGACATGGTTGCCTCCTAGCATATACTTGGTGAGTATGGTTGTACCCTGATCAATGAAAGTGGACTCTGTCACAGATCTACTCAATCTGCATGATCTATAAATGACAATGACTCTCCATCTATCCAAGATCACCTATATCTCATTCATCACACCAATATCTCCACCTTGGTCTCCCACCAAGGATTTCCACCTACTCTTGGCCTCTCACCAAGAGTCTCTACTCTTGTCATCTCACCAAGAGTCTACCCCTCTTGGTCACTCACCAAGAGTCATGAAATTGGCCTCTTGCCAAGTCACCTCCACTTGAAGTGGATCCAGAACCTGATCTGCCCATCTCAGAATCTATGTGAGGCTCAAGCCTCCGTGGTTCCCTGTTGCTCCTCCTCATCAACCTCTGATGCACTAAAGTTGTAGCACCAACTCTCTATCTACTCGGTTGCTCTGAAATTGTAGCTATATTGGGTGGACCAGTCACCCACTCTGAAGATGTCCAGGGACACTGAGTCTCATCTCCCTCTGAATCATTGTTTTGAGTCAGTCAGTCCTCATCAACTAGGTCTCCCCATCTAGTGTTGGATGGTGTAATAGTAGACAAGGTAGTCATGAATGCACACTCTCTGGCAAACTGATCACTGAACTATGTCTCCTCTGTTGTTGCTACTGACACATCCTGTTGCTTCTTCTTCTTCTTGGGACATTGTCCTACATAGTGACCCATATCTCCACAAGCAAAGAATCTCACTATGCTCATGTCTCTCCTCTTCCCACTACTGCTAATGCTCTCTCCTCCTTGTGGTGGGGCCCCAAACTTAGGACCATGCCGACCTACACATCTGGTCTTCTTCTTGCCCTTTGTCCAAAGAGTAAGGTCCTCAACACTCAAAAATGACTGTTGATTCTGCTGCTGCTGTCCAAAAGCCTCTACTGCAAGCCTAATCTCCTCCTGGATGAATTCATCATACATCCTCTCCCATGTGGGCATGAACTCCCTGGAAACAATGCTTCGTACAAATGGACCCCAAGGTTTGGTGAAGCTATTCATAGCTTGCCTCACCAAAGAGTTAGGGTTCACAACCTCTCCGATGGTTGTAAGCTCGTCTCTGATCTAAGTGTAGCGACCAAGGAATGAAGTAACCGACTCATCCTTAAGTATGTGAATGCCTCCGAGTTGGTCATGAAGAACCATCTTCCAGTTCTCATTAGAGCTCTCGTACAACTTGCTTAGAGATGCCCACATCTCGTATGCACAAGTCTTCCCCATCAAATGGGGTATAATGTGATCTCTCACAGCATCACAAATGATCCTCTTTGCCTTGTTGTTCCTCCTCCTAAACTCTGCACCAAGACAGGAGCAGTGACAGGAATGGGAGGAACAACTGCCTCGACTATGTCCCATAGATTGAGGTCCTATAAGACAAAGATCATCCTCGCCTTCCAAGGCGACCAATTTCTAGCCTTGTCTAGCCTATCCTCAACACGCATCTGAGATATTGACATGTCTGCCAACTGTGCTCACTCTGATGCTCCCAATTCAAAGGAAAGTTGCCTCACTCATGTCAACACATGTGTGAAAAGAGGCAAGAGAAACCACGACCTCACTCCTAGTCAGTAGGTGTGAAAAGAGGACGTACTCTACAACCTCACTCTTGTCCACGCAGGTGTGAAAAGAGGTTGTCCACAAGTGTCAAAAATCAGCCCAACAAAAGTTCCCACAACTATCCACAACCACTATCAACTAGTTGTCCAAAATCTGCCCTGGGCTGTTTAACTGGAACTAAATGAAAGGTACCTTGAGATCTGAATTTTACCCACTGTTTTGGACTGAAAACTTCATGTCCAAAACAACCAACAAATCTGATATAAAACCTCGCCAAACTGCCACAAAAGTGCTCCAACATCAGCAAGTCTAAGCCACCTTTGGTTCTTATACCATGTAGATTTTATGAGGTCCTATGAGGATGCCACCTAAGGTCTGTCCTTGACCTTAATATGGCTCTAAGTTTCAACTATATGGCTGTCTTCTTTTGTTGTTTTAGGACAACAAACGATCATGCCACTTTCTGTTCAATGTTTTCAAGGTTAAGTTCTCTTTTAAGGTGCCCTTGCAAGTGTTTACTTATCTCAATGTTAGTACATGCAATATAACTTAAAACACATAACACTACCTCTAGATATTTAACTTTAAAATGCTAATCTACACTTCTAAACATGCATAAATTTGACATAGATATTTTTTGTCAACATGACCCTGGATAACCCCTCCCCCCCCCCGGGAAAACCAGTTTGGGATATATGTCTATATAATGATGATCAAAGCAAGAGATACAACAATTAATACAATACAATGGAACCTGTATACATAGAAATCTCCTCAAAAGCCTTTCCATAAGATCCAGAGAGAGATGTGCACAAACTCAGGTGCGACCTCTCCCTTTGTTTCTCTCTGCACTAAAGTGAAGCACTCTAGCTCCTCTTTGACCCAATGAAGAAATCCCTCCACATGAATGTGTTCTCCTATGCTTCCTCTCCACTAAAACTGTCAGAACTGGATTCCTCCCAGCAGATCTGCTACTAGGTAGTTGTCAACCCACTCCACTGGTGCGCCCTCCTCCTAGCAGATATTATCACCATCAAATAACAGAGGCCAAAGATGGATATCTCTCTCCATGAAATCATGCACCCTCACTCTAGCCTCCTCATGCAACTAACCTCATCTCAAGGCTCCAAGTCCTCCTCTCCTAGTGAGAAAATGAAGGAAATAAATGCGCCCTCCTCTAGTAGATGCGCCCCTCCTCCATATAACATGATCCCTCCAAGAAATAGAAGCTAAAACTCCATGGATATGCTCTCCATGCAAGCTCAAAGTAGCAAGATATTCCTCCTCAATATCTCAATGGTTTCTCCCAAACCCTCATCGAGTGCGCCCTCTCTCTCCTTGAGAAATGCACCCTCTCCTCTTCTCCAAAACTCACAAGTGAAGAATGAATCTCAAAAGTACACTATACCCTCCTTTAGCCTCCTTTGGCCAAGCCCTAAAATATCAATGGCCTAGATTAGATCTATCCAAGTCTAATCAATGGGTGAGAAATCATTCAAAATTCTCACTAAGGAAACCCACTTTCCTTAGTTGCTTTATGTCTATTAATTCACCCACATTGTGAATTAATTGTCACTTTATGACTTAAGTGACATATTTTAGTTTTGACTTAAATCTCCTAAGTCAAAGTGAAATTAGAATCATAAAGTAAAGTACAAGGGTAATAGTCTTCCCCCTTTGTGCCTAGAGACTCATAAGCACATGGGGACCACTTTCCAAGGTACCGAAATCTCAACATTGCGGGTCGTGGACTAGCATGTATGCTAATTTTACCTTCGCACTCTGCAATGATTCCCAACCATCGTTCTAATCGAGCAGCTGGTGTTTGATCCGTTAACTCCAGTGGATCTTTGAGTTGATTCGATGACTGAGATAGGTTTTCCTCTAGATGAGTGGTTCGCATTCATCTCCTTTGTCAGGTTCTTGATTCCTCTACGACTCTTGTTACTATGGGAATTCGAGTAACTTTGACTATCATGAAGTTTGATATCTCAGGGCGTCAAAATCCTGAGACTCTGAAACCATTATGAGCTAGCTCCTTTTGGGCTTAGTGCAGGGTTCCTAGACCCAAGTCACATGGACCTTCAGATGATTCTCAGGCTATGATCTCTACTCTTAGCCAGGTTTTGGTTAAGGTTGTGGGCGCGATTTCAAGGTTTCTTAGGCTACTGGTTTGAAGGAAACACCTTCCTAAATCAGAGAACTTTAAGCTTTGAAACAACGCAAGGTAAACTCGTGAGGTTATCGAGACAGTAGTAGTGCCAAGAGGTTTTCTCTGACTTTGGAGTTGTGAGGTATCTCCTTGGGGAAATCACCTTTGAGAGATAAACTGGAGAATACAGGAAAAACAAAAGCATAAGTTCTCAAGGAAGCCAACGTATACACATAACTTATCCATTTCAACAAAGAAACCAATTATATATAGGTAAATACATTCATGGAACCATTAATTTCCAATTCAATGCATAGAGTATGAAAACGCTTATCATAACTAGATAATGTGAAGCAATTGTTGGAAGGGGTGCCCATTTCCACCCAACCATAGGCTCAGTCACTCCCAACGAATTTACCACTATCCACCCCCAAGCTAGACCAATGATCTGAAAAGATCTTTTAAATGACAATGATTGAGTTATTATGCATGTGTTAATTAGCCATTTAGGAAGTTGAATGCAAGAGGAATAATTATAAAGGAAACATAGCAACCATATAAACATCTACATATTTGAACATAAGCACGAAGAACAACAAACCATAAAACACAACTCTTGTTACTCTAGGAATTCGAGTAAATTTGACTATCGTGAAGTTTGATATCCCAAAGCATCGAACTCTCGAGACTCTGAAACCATTATGAGCTAACTCCTTTCAGGCTTAGTGCAGGGTTCCTAGACCCATGTCACATGGACCTTCAAATGATTCTTGGGCTATGAGCTCTACTCTTAGCCAGGTTTTGTTTAAGGTCGTGGGCATGAGTTCAAGGTATCTCAGGATACTGGTTTGAAGGAAACGACTTCCTAACTTAGAGAACTTTAATCTTTGAAACAACTCAAGTTAAACTCGTGAGGTTACCAAGACGATAGTAGTGCCAAGAGGCTTGCTCCGACTTTGGAGTTGTGAGGTATCTCCCTGGGGAAAGCACCTTCGAGAGATAAAATGGAGAATACACGAAGAACATAAGCACAATTTATCAAGGAAGCCAACGTATACACATAACTTAACCAATTATAGATAGGTAAATACATGCATGCAACCATTAATTTTCAATTCAATGCATAGAGTATGAAAACAGTTATCAGAACTAGATAACATGAAGCAACTGCTGGAAGGGGTGCCCATTTCCACCCAACCATAGGCTCGGTCACTCCTAATGGATTTACGACTATCCACCCCCGAGCTAGACCACTAATCCAAAAATATATTTTAAATGAAAATGATTGAGTTATTATGCATGTGTTAATTAACCATTTAGGAAGATGAATGCAAGAGGAAGAATTATAAAGGAAACATATCAGCCATATAAACATCTACAGATCTGAACATAAGCATGAAGAACAACAAACCATAAAACACGATTCTTGTTACTCCAGGAATTCGAGTAACTTTGACTATCGTGAAGTTTGTTATCCCAGGGCGTCGAACTCCCGAGACCCCGAAACCATTATGAGCTAGCTCCTTTCGGGCTTAGTGCAGGGTTCCTAGACCCAGGTCACATGGACCTTCATATGATTCTCAGGCTATGAGCTCTACTCTTAGCCGGGTTTTGATTAAGGCCGTGGGCGCGAGTTCAAGGTCTCTCGGGCTACTAGTTTGAAGGAAATGCCTTCCAAACTCGGAGAACTTTAATCTTTGAAACAACACAAGGTAAATTCGTGAGGTTACTGATACGGTAGCAGTGCCAAGAGGCTTTCTCTGACTTTGGAGTTGTGAGGTATCTCCCAAGTCCCTGGGGAAAGCACCTTCAAGAGATAAAATGGAGAATACAGAAAGAACATAAGCATAAGTTCTCAAGGAAGCCAATGTATACACATAACTTAACCATTTCAACAAAGAAACCAATTATAGATAGGTAAATACATGCATGCAACCATTAATTTCCAATTCAATGCATAGAGTATGAAAACACTTATTATAACTAGATAACATGAAGCGACTACTGGAAGGGTTGCCCATTTCCACCCAACCATAGGCTCAGTCACTCCTAATGGATTTACCACTATCCACCCTCGAGCTAGACCACTGATCTGAAAAGATCTTTTAAATGACAATGGTTGAGTTATTATGCATGTGTTAATTAACCATTTAGGAAGTTGAATGCAAGAGGAAGAATTATAAAGGAAACATAGCAGCCATATAAACATCTACAGATTTGAACATAAGCATGAAGAACAAAAAACCATAAAACACCAAAGTGATAACGGAGTTTAGCAATCTCTCCTACGTCTCCAAGCCTTTGTCTCAGTGGGTGATGCTTTCTTATTTATGTTTGAAGATTTAAAAGTACATCACAGTAGTGCCAAAAAGATTATAAACTGATCTGGTCTTGTTCTACCATATCTCTAGAACCCAACAAAATAAATGACACTCAAATCGGATGACCAGAGCTCCTAGAAATGGCCCGCAAAGGTGCTCTCCTCATCAGCTTCTCTGCATTAAAATGTCTTTGGCTTGGCAAATATTTAGCATAACTTTGTTTTGAACCTCCTCCATGGCTTCAATAATCCCTATTTTATATAGATATGAAGTTGGTAACCATTTCCCAACTCCCCCACAAGATCTAGCCTCAAAAAGGGCCCAACATCTCCCAATATTAGCCAAAATCTCACAAATCTGCTGATAATATCAATTAAAAACCATATAATAAAGTTAAAACCCACTTTAGCACATAAAATGGGTGCAACCCCCTTTTCGTGAGCCCCTGGTTGTAGGGAGGGTGGCCATGTGGCCTCAGACTAAGCTACTAGCGCGCTGGCCCCTTTTATGTTTGGCTCTAGGTCATATGGCAAATCCCTAGAACCACGGGCTAGTAGCCACGTGCCTATACAGTGGTTAGACCCCCCGGTTCTCAGCCTATTGTTTATCCCCTGATTGGTGGGCTAGCCTGATCGATCGAGGCTAACCCCTTTAAATTTGCGCAAGTGTAACAACCAACTATTATGTGGAAGGGTTTCGTGTTAAGCGTCGGGGGTTTACCAACAAAATCCGCACCAAAACAAATAGAACAAGTCACATGGGAAAGGTCGTATGTTGTGGCATAAAGGATGCGTCGGGACTGGGGGCTAGGCCCCAGTGATAATTTCCATTGATGTGACCACCATAGCACCTTATATATTTGTTTTGCACTATGGTAAACAAGGAACACCTACGGGCGGGCTAGCTAGCCCGACCCTGCCAAACCCTTAGCTCAGACGGAGGTCGCGGTTCAAATCCCATGTGCTCCACATTTTTTTCCAAATAACCAATGACCAATAGAGGGGTTCCACGTGGTAGCACAAGAATGGGCCATGACACCTTCACATTTGCTTGAACAAAGACACGTGTTGACCATTCATTCGCCCACTTGTCAACTACCTAGTTAACCACCTGCCACATAATCTTGCCATTGTACCTTCCATGTTAGTGCCATGTGTCATACGGATTCTATGGACTTGCCATGTCATCTGTACAGATGTGTCATGTGTCACCACTGCATGGGTGACATGTGTCACTCCCTTATTGGTCCACCTATCTTCCCACATCAACTCCAACTGTACCCTGCCACGTCAGCTATATTGTCGTCTGGCTTGTACAGTCAGTTTCCATGTGGCACTTTACAGACTGTACAATCATCAAATTTTTGCTTGTTTGGAAAAACGAACAGATCACGATATATGGAGAATACGATGTCCATTTGAGCCCGTTCAAGTTGCGTTGAGTTCATATCAACGAGGCCTACACACACGTTTGTTTTGAAGCCATTCTAAGCACTTTTATTTTTAGGCCTTTCTGAGCCCCATCAAGCTCCTGGATCCAATTCTGGATCACACCTCCCCACTAAAGACCTTTTGGTCCCCAAAAGGTCACTGACCAGTCATCAAGCTCGGGATAGGCCACCCAGATTTTTCTTTGTCTTTGAAATCTTTCCTGTGCACCTGTCTCATCAATATCAATTGTAACACAATCATGATAACTAACAACATATTGTTAGACATTTGTACCTGATCACATCTTACTAAAGCCACTATCATCCATGTAGACAAAATTACTAATGATAGAATCAACAATATGACTGCAAATGAGTTGATATGTTTGTAATGAGTTGACAAGTAAGGACTACTAATACCATTCCACATTCACTTAATGGAACCACATCAAATGTTACCTCGTCAACAAACTTAAATGAAATTGCAAATTTTAATGTGCATTGCTTTGTTATGTGCAATTGATGATTGTTTCTTATCCATTTAAGTGTGTAAGGCTTATGATGGATCTGTGTGTTTAATCCCAATTGTTTAACCAATTCCTCTGAAATTAAGTTAGATTGAGATCCACTATCTATCAATGTGTTGACCTTAGTATATCGCATAATGACCCTTAAGTGAAACAATTTACTTCTAGCATAATGACAATGAATCTAATTCTTTGTCCTTTTCTTAGTTTAAGAGTTTGTCATTCAATTAAAGCATTCTCTTTATAACCCTAAGGATAGAATTTCTTTGTAAGTGCAAAAATAAAACTTTCCCATGATGGAAATACATTACCCACTTGTTGCGTGCCATTTTGCAACTTGCTTTGCCACCAGATGAGTGATGTGCCTGCAAGTCTCAATGATGCCAATTTGATTTGAGTGGCCTCATCTTTGATTTGTTGCATATTGCAATAAAATTCCATATGTCTGGCCCAATTATCAAGTCTCTTTGCATTAACTTCACCATCATACATGGGTAATTCGAATTTAACATCAAGTTTTAGTAAATGCATTTCATTCTTATGTTTATGGACATGTTTCTTTGTGGTGCTTTTAGAACTTGAACTTGAAGAAGAAGGAGAAGAAGGAGGTGAAGATGGAGGTGAAGGAGGAATTTGAGGATGATTCTCTCCTTATTCACTTTTTCCCTTTGAAGATTCACCAAGAACTCATCTCTTTCATTCCAAGTAATCATCATACAAAACCTTCATCATCTCCAACATGGTGAAGAAAGTTTTTCGAAACTCTTTCTCATCCTGAGAAAGTCCCTCTTTCGATGCCATCCTCTCGCTTTGAGAAATTCTCTTTCTCAATCCAATCAATGGATTCTCTTCAACAAGCTCACCTTCACCATGATGTATCTTTTCCCTGGTAATCATGCAAAAGTCAAATCCAAACATTAACTAGCTCTGATACCACATGATCCGAAAAGATCTTTTAAATAACAATGGTTGAGTTATTATGCATGTGTTAATTAACCATTTAGGAAGTTGAATGCAAGAGGAATAATTATAAAGGAAACATATCATCCATATAAACATCTATAGATCTGAACATAAGAATGAAGAACAACAAACCATAAAACACCAAAGTGATAACGGAGTTCGACAATCTCACCTACATCTCCGGGCCTTTGTCCTAGTGGGTGAGACTTTCTTATTTCTGTTCGAAGATTTAAAAGTGCATCACATCTGTGACAAAAAGGTTACAAACTGATCTGGTCTTGTTCTACCAGATCTCTAGAACCCAACAAAATAATCAGAACTCAAATCAGATGAATCGAGCTCCCAGAAATGGCCCGCAAAGGTGCTCTCCTCATCAGCTTCCTTGCATAAAAATGGCTTTGGCTTGGAAAATATTCAGCATAACTCTATTCTGAACCTCCTCCATGGCTTCAAGAATCTCTGTTTTATATAGATTTTAAGTTGGTAACCATCTCCCAACTTCCCCCCAAGATCTGGCCTCAAAAAGGGCCCAATATCTCCCAATATTAGCCAAAATCTCACAAATCTGCTGATAATATCAATTAAAAACAATATAATAAAGTTAAACACCACTTTAGCACATAAAATGGGTGCAACCCCCTTTTCATGAGCCCCTGGTCGTATGGAGGGTGACCATGTGGCCTCAGACTAAGCTCCTGGTGTGTTGGCCCCTTTTCTGTTTGGCTCTGGGTCATATGGTGAATCCCTAGAACCACGGGCTAGTAGCCACGCGCCTATACAGTGGTCAGACACCCCGATTCTTAGCCTATGATTTAGCCCCTAGTCGACAGGCTAGCCCGACCGACTGGGGATAACCCCTTTAAATTCACGCAAGTGTAACAACCAATGGTTATGTGGAAGGGTTCTGTGTTAAGCATAAGGGGTTTACCAACAAAATCCGTGCCAAAACAAATAGACCAAGTCACATGGGAAAGGTTGTATGTTGTGGCATAATGGATGCACCGGGACTGGGGGCTAGGCCCCAACCCTAATTTCCACCGACGTGACCACCATAACACCTTATATATTTTTTTTCACTATGGTAAACAAGGAACACCTATGGGCGGGCTAGCTAGCCCGACCTTTCCAAACCCTTAGCTCAGACAGAGGTCACGGTTCAAATACCGTGCCCTCCATAATTGTTCCAAATAACTAATGACCAATAAAGGGGTTCCACATGGCAGCCTAGGACTGGGCAACATGGCACCTTCACATTTTCCCGAACAAAGACACATGTCGACCATTCATTCACCCACTTGTTAGCTACCCATTCAACCACTTGCCACATCGAATTGCCATTGTACCTGCCACGTCAATGCCATGTGTTGTACGGATTGTACAAACCTACTGCATCATCTGTACAGATGTGCCACATGTCACCACTACAAGGGTGACATGCGTCACTCCCTGATTGGTCCACCTATATGCCCACGTCAGTGCCGACTATACCCTTCCACATCAGTTGTCCGTTCGTATGACCTGTACAGTCAGCTGCCACGTGGCACTGTATGGACTGTACAGTCATCAAATTTTTGTCTGTTTGGAAAAATGAACAGATCATGATATCTAGAGAATACGACGTCTGTTTGAGCCCATTCAAGTTGCATTGGGTTCATATCGATGAGGTCTACGCACACGTCCGTTTTGAAGTTATTCTGAGAATTTTATTTTTAGGCCTTTCTAAGCCCCATTAAGATCTTGGATCCAATTTTGGATCAACCACAATTCTTTGAGATTGAATCTCTTCTTCCGAGACATATATAGATAGGGAATAAGGTTTATCTCCTTCTCCTGACTCAGTCTCTATTTACTGTGATCATAACACACTCTTTTCACAGTTCTTCCTCGAACCCGAGAACTCAGTCTCTCATCTCTACACTCTTCGCATGTCTCTCTCCCCTCTCCACCATGCCTTCCTTTCTTTCCTTTCTCAGCAAGATTGTGTGTGTCCCGATTCCCCAGTCCATGGTCAAGTCTGGAAGCCTTACAGATGGGTGGTCTGCCCCATCCCCTCATTAACTCTTGAGGAGGTCTTCCCACCTACCAGCCTGACTGAAATTCATTCCTGGGTCAAAGGGTTGTTTTTATCATGATCAATTAAATCCAGCAAAGTACTGTTCCGGTGAAGGTTAATGCAACCATTCTTGGTCCCCTTCACCATCTCTTCCACAAAATTTGTGGTCTCTCTTATCACATCCCCTTTCCAGCAGTGATGCAACACTTATCCATTTTCTATTAAAATAACATAATTTACATTCATATACCTTTTATACAAAGATCCAACAAATCAAACATTCACACATATTGAGTTTTCCATAGTCTCTTGGCCAATATAGTTATATTTACAAACTGGGGGAAACATGGTGTTATAGAAGGTGAGGACACCATGTAGATCCAAAACCTAGGTGTTATAAAGGACATGGTCTTCTTTGGAGATGTAAGGGGGAGAAGACAACAAAAAAAGCCCCTCTTTAGATTCAACAAAATTTCCATTCACTTCCACCAATGCCTCCAGATCATCATTTAAAAAAGATGGATCTTTTAAAACATGGCAGGTTGACTTACCAGTTCCTGTTGCTAAAGAAATCCTCGAGGAGTGACCACTATGCTTTATTTCCAAAGATACCAAGGGATTGTTGCGCATAAATGAGTTTCCATCCGCCACCTTTTCACAATCTTCTGCTACAACGTTGTCAACATTCTGCTTCCAAGATTTTTTAAATGATAGGAACTGAGAAGGGGACCTATCACATTGAGCTAGCATGTGACCCACTTCATGCGACCCATAGTTCTTGAATGGGACTCTCTAGTAGTTTATCCTTTGAATCCAAGAGAAACCACCATAAACCAATTCAATTTCATCCAACAACCCAACTCTGAGATCAAATTCAATATGAAGCCAAGCCCACTTCCTATCATATTTTGTTTCCCATCTCGAATTGCTTTTGAAAAGATTCCCAATTTGGTTTTTGATGGAGGCTAAGAGGGCCTCGTTCCAAAAAATCAATGGTAGTGGGAAGAATTTCCCAAACTTTAGTGGGAGAAAGTGCATCTTGAGTTGGGTTGAAATTTACTACCCATTCCTTCAACACTAAACCTAATGGCCCCCTATTCCAGACCTGACTGAAAATTACCCTAAATCCTCCTTAGATTTAAATTTAAAAAAAACACAACCATGAGAGAGGGTGTGGAAAATGGGTCTATACTCTAACATACCTGACCAGTTCAAGTCCAACCATCACACCAGTGTAGAAGAATGAACCACCTTCCCGCTGAACCACCCCACCACTCTTCAACCTAACTAGTCTGAAATTTCACCCATATCGACATCCTCCCCCACCACCATTCTTTTTTTCTCTTTCTTCACCTTCCAACACATGGCCTTATGTTTTGGGGGAAGGGAGGATGCACCAACACCTAGTTGTACACTCTCAAAAGCATGAAACTAAAAATTTCTCTCCCTTCGCCGAGGACTAATTGTTTGCATGTAGATGAGTTCCACAAGACTTAGGTGTCTCTTGCCCCCCTTTAGTTCTTGAATAAGTTCGATTGCAGGAATTAATTGCCGACGTAGGACTGTGACATCCTACTCCACCATGCAAATAATCTTTACGTCTCGGACCATCAGACGCTTTTGGAGCCTTCTTGGCATCCGAACATCTATACTTCTGCAAGTTGACAAACTCCTCATCGCTAACTAAAATATCCAACATATTGATCCATATTCCTCATAATCAACTGCCTCCTCCTCCATTCAAGAACCTTAGGTCTAATAATTAATTCCATAGTTATCTTGGGATTTGATCAAAACATGTGATCTCTCAATCATATGGACCATTGTTCTGGATTGCAAAACAAAGAACAAAGAACCCCTTTCTAATTTCGATCCTTTCCTGGACAAAAGAATGGGACGAAGCCAAGCCAAACAAATTACTAGCAACTATATATATATATATATATATATATATATATATATATATATATATATATATATATATATATACTTTAAACTAATAACATTCACATTGTTGATCATAAAAATGCAAATATTTTTAATAATTTTCTTGAGAGACACTTAACGGTTATTTTAAAGATTATACATTCTCCTATGTCATACAATTATGTCATAGTACTTATAAGTGTTTTGAGTTTTGCTTAAGTGAAGTATATTAGCGAATATAATTATTTTTTTTAGCTTTTAAAAAGAGCAAAATCACGCAACAATAAATCATTATTAAAAATCTAATCAATGCAATGCAAACCAAACTTTGTTATTGTAATTCATTGATCTTCTACTTAACACTTATTTCACAAACTCTATTATTAGAGTTCAATGATATTGTACTTGGCACTTATTTCGCAATCATGATTATAATTTCCTCATTCCCCTATTTCACAAACTCTGTTATTAGAGTTCAATGATATTGTACTTAGCACTTATTTCACAATCATTATTATAATATCATCATTCCCCTAGTTTTTAATAAACATAGTACTTACACTTGTAAAGAGTTTCTTTATCATTAGATTTGTAAAGAATTATCAAATCCACTATAACATACAAATCATGAATACTTATGGATCAACATTATGAACAAGGAAATGATTCACATAGTTTGGTTTCAAGAAAGACCAACATTGAAATTAGTGTAAAGATAACAATATACACTAATATAATACTCATACACAAGTCTATATAAATTGTATGTATAGCCTTTCATTTTTAGCTCTTTAATCTTGGTATAGCCTTTCTCTTTTAGCTCTTTAATATTGTTCAATTATTTAGACAAGTACTTGGTACACAAACTCTTAAAGGAAATCATTTAGTAGATAATTTCCAATCAAACATATTGCACATAGCCACTAACAATGTTTGTGTTAAGTGGTGCCTTTTAAATAAGTCTACCACTAGCAATGCTTGTGTTAAGTGTTTCCTCTTAAACCAATATACTTGGGTTAAGTGATGCCCTTTACACAAATTTACCGTTACCAATGCTTGTGTTAAGTGATTCCTTTTAAACAAGTTTATTCTTTTTAAAAATCTCTTTTAAACAAGTACTTGTGTTAAGTGACGCCTTTTAAATAAGTTTACTGTTAAGTGATTCCTTTTAAATAAGTTTTACTTTTTGAAAATCTCATTATAAATTCACAATCAAGACATGGAATACAATCAATACATGGAATACTCAACATCTATTGTATATCAAAATCTTTCCATAACTTATAATCAAGAATATTCCCTCTAAATAAACAACCCAAGTTTATTTATACCAAGTACAAACATTTATATATTGAAAACATAAAAGATGTGAAAGTTGGATGTTATTTCATTGTTATCTCTTAAAGTCTTGAATTTTGTACATTATTATTTTTCTAAAAACATCATCTAAATTTTTTTTATATAGATTGTTGACTTGATAGTCATGGTTACCCTATTGGAAAAACATGATCGTGAACCAATAAAATAAAAAAAATGCGGAAATAAAACACAGAAAATACACAATACAATAGAGACACAGATATATGTGGTTCACCCAGTGTGGGCTATGTCCACCAGAGAAATTTCCAGGTCCTTCCTTTTTATTATCGAACAAAATGAAGGGATAAAACCTACAACACACCTGCTGTAACTTCCTCTTCTTTCTCTCGCAGTCTCCTCTCTCAGAATAAAATAATCACACACATACAAAACCACAATACAATTCTCTCATAAAATAGGGTTGACTTCTAGGGAAAAAATCCCTAAAATAATTTCTACCATTAGATTTATGACCTTATAATAAACGGTCTAGATTGACTACTAAATTACAATATTTTACAAGGCAACTTTTCCCATTATTTCTCTTTGGGGGCGTTGCCCCTGAATCCTTGCCAGGGGGGGCTACAAAAATTTTCTTCGTCCCCCCTGGACCCCCATGGCAATAGTTGGGGGGGG